>VXAL01003728.1:1087272-1341669 GCA_013399475.1 Chauna torquata
CGGCCCGGGCTCCGCGGACGGGCCCGGCCGTGCCCGCCCAGCCGCGGGATGCCCGGCGATGCGGGGTGCCCAGAGCCGAGCCCGCGGGAGCGCCGCCGGGGTGCGGAGCCAACGAGCCCCGCGCTGCGCCTGCCCTGCCCAGTGCCTCCCAGGGGCTTCCTCTGCAAAAGCCACGGCCAGCCTGTGACACCTCGAACCGCTGCGGAGGAGGATTTAAAGCAGTAACGACTGAGACCGCTCCGTTACCAGCTCCTCCTTTGGGAGCCGCCTTTTCCCTCCATCTTAGGGCTTTTCATAGGAAGACTGCTGATCTGAGGCAGGAACCGAGCGCGTCTGGAGCGGGGCAATGCCCCACGCGTGGCCCTTCTCTTGGCCTCCCTCTCCCACTAGAGCGACTTCAGCCCCGCCGGCAAAGCGTCGCTGCTGGGATGCGGGGCTCAGGCGGGTACAGCCCAGTGCCACGCCACCACCTGAGGCCTACAGCGGCGAGGGAGCTGGTGAAGCCCCTGCGTGCCCACTGCTCCCCGCGCTTGCTAACCTGGTGCTCGCTGCCACGCGCAAGGCCGCAGGCAGGAGAGGCGACACGTGGCGAGACGACATCCCTCAAAAGTTCAGTAACTTTTCTGTCGCGTTCCAGCGCGGATAATGTTTGATTTTATGACTTCCTGCAAGTCTTTAGCATGAACTGAAGGTGCGTGCAGTGTGACTTCAGGGCATGCCAATTATGTAAATCAGCACTAAAATAACAATGGCAACGTAGTTTACACATCACCGGCGTTAAATGAGCACTTCAACTTCTAATTGCCATTCCCGTTCAATCTGCAGTGGGTCATGCCAGGAAAAAGTCATTTCTTGCCTCAACACTTACTCCCTGTGCCTGGAGCAAGGCTGTACTGTCTGCCCAGCGTGGCTTTATCTCCAGGAGCTTTCTGTATTGGGGTGATGAGCCTCGTCAGGGAGAAATGTGCCTGCGCTTGTTCTGAAGGCCTGGACATCCTCTGATCTGGTATCAAGAGGGTCTTGCGGGTTTGCCCGTCTCTGATTTTAAATATAAACAGGCTCTCACAGTCATCTGTTCCCTTGCCATGAAAGACATTCCCCCTTCTAGTTTTCCATCCCTTGGTCTGTTTTAGATTGGGAGCTGCTAGGGCAGTGACTGTCTCCCCGTTTGTTTCCGTGAGGCCCCAACAGACAACAGCAAAGCACTTGTAACGTGTCCCCTGCACGCACTGGCACCCGTCACCAGAACCTCCTACATCTCGAGCATCAACGCACGCGAGGTCACAAGCGGAGAAGCATCTTTGACAGACAGCGCTGGCGACATGTGTATTTAGGTACAACAAACGCAGCACTTGGTCCTGGTGTGCAAGCACGCCAGGACGCGCCCACCCAGACTTCCAGCTCCCAAAATGAGCCTTTGTGGCAGGTGTAACACCCTTGTCCCCTTCCCAGCCTACAGCTGTGCAGCAGTGAACGTGAGATAACGAAACCGAAGCTAAACCAGCCGTAATTCCTGGTGCTTCAATTCCTCACGGGCTCCGTGAAACTGAGGAGAGCAGTACCTCAGCTGGAGAGTCAGCCCCACCATGGTGGGCTCCCACAGTGTCATTTCATGTTACAGAGTTACCTCTCTGATCGAGCCTGCGCGTCAGCTAAACTCCTGAGAGAGAGACCGGCACTCTCACGCTGCAGAGATCTGGTGCAGGCATTGGGTTTTAGGAAACCTGACCTGACCATGTTAATCTCCTTTGTGGAACTTCACTTCCCTGCTCCTGAACTTCGTACAGTTGAGTGGATTGATTAATTGCTTTTTTCTTTCCTGCATCCACTCCCTACTTTTTTTTTTTTTTTTGTTTTTGTTTTTTTTTTTTTTTTGGGGTTGTTTTTTTTTTTTTTTTTTTTTTTGAGGCAGTGAGTATTCAGCTAGCGGCACCTGCCTCTAAGGTTTCAGATCCAGGTGCTCCTTTGCAGGCATCCAAATACAGCTGATAGATCTCAACTTTATGTACTGTTAGGTTTTCTTAGTTAAATGATGGAAAAGTCCCCATATAAGGATAGGTTTTACAACATAGCGAGAGCCCCTTTTCAAGCCCAGAGGGGCAAGAAGGAAGTCTTTTTTCCCACAGCATTTTCTTCTCACAAATCCTGAATCAAATCACATTTACATACTGCCACCAGGTAGTGTCTCTTTTCCATCCCGGTTAAATTGTGACCATCATTGGTGATGGCTATGGGCAGCAGACTTCAGTTGGAGGACCTAGATTAGAAACGCTCACCAGAGTCGCTAGCTGTAACTTGTAATCCTTAACAAAGTGACCCGATTTCTGGTCTGGTTAGAGGCGCGGGTCTGCAGAAATTCAACAGTTTCACCACTGACTTCAGCAGACCAGTTAGACCAATACTGAGCACTTTTAAAGTTCCCCCTTTAGACCACTTTCCCCCAGATGTGACGAGCTTTTGACATGATACATTAATAGCTTTTTTATATATATTTTGTACATTTTAGTGACTAAACCTCTTAAGAAAAATCTGTGCTGAAGCATGGAAAATATACAGGATACAGCATCAAATGCTAGAGGGGCAACTTCTGAAAATGAGTTAAGATGTGTAAGTGATGTTGAGGTTTTGGCTTCATGAAGGGTGGAGATTATCTGAAAGCTTTTCTGTTTCTAAACTCTGCTTCCTGTTGGCATCTGTGTGAATACCATGTGTGGTCATTCTTTAAAATACTGCTTAATACTGTTTTCTGAAGATGTATTTGTCTTTTGGTGGTTTGCCTTTTAACATCCATCAGTTGTCTCTGCTGTGCAGTCTGTCTCCCATTCCATTAAGGATGGATTCTCACTCAAAAAGATTATTTATAAGACGGTGATTTGTTTTCGAAGAGGGGAAGGGCAGTTTATTCAGAAATGTCTATTTCATTCTTATTCACCTTTGCTGAAATCTGGCAGCTCTTCAAAGGTGCTGCTCTGTTTCACAGCGAGTCTCAATTTCATTCATCAAATCTTGGCTCTCCTTCCATCATAGTAGCAAGAAAATTGGAATTTATCAGGAAATACAAGGCAGTATTTTCTACACTTCCAGGATGTCTCCACTGCTAATGAACGATAACAGTTGCTTCTAACACTGTTACATCCACGAATGCAGGCTGCAGGAAATAGTTCACATGGCTGCGCTTTCATATTGTAAGACCAATTCCTACCATTTGTAACTCCTACAGTTGTGGGGAAAGAGGAAAAAGGGGGGGCTAACACGATAACCTTTTTTTTTTTACTCTTTTCCTCTTGATGCTACAAACTTCCAAATTTCTAAATCCAGTATTACAGCGGTAGCTTTTATCATTACGAGGTGGAAAAATGCTCCAACACCTTTGTACAGCCTGGAGAACAACCCAGCCACCACCTGACCGATTCCTGGGCATCGCCATCACTTATATTTATATAATTACATGACTACATGCAGTATGAATAGTCACAGACTGTCAGGCTGGGGAGATGCAGTAGACAGTGAACTGACTACCATTCAGGAGTCTTCGGGTCTCCCCTCAGCACCAAGTGTCTTTTTTCCTTCCTTTTGTGCCTCAGTTCTGCCAGCTTGGAAGGGGGGATGATGATGCTGACCCCCACTTACAGGTCGCTGGAAGACCTCTTAGGAGCAGCACTAAGACTTAGGCATTGCTATTGTTTGGGGCTAAATAGTGGGTTAATGCCAACGGTAATCTCAAATATCTGGAATCCCAGAGCTCAGTCTCACCCTCAAGTCAGTGGCAAAATTCCTGTTGGTTTTGGTGGTACAGGCTCGCACGTTTAAGCAAGGAGGAGACCATGATGCTGACTATTCCAGTCAGAAGACTCGAGAGCAAAGAGGGATTTTTTAATTATGTAAGTCCTGGTAGGAAGAAAACGAGGTGAGGGCGTTCCCCCACATAAAAGAGAAATGGCTGTGTCACAGATGGTCCACCTCAGGAGCTTATGATTTTATCACTGCACAGATATTGACGTCAAGTAAAATGGAGGATAATATAAAGCTACGCATGTTGCCTTAAGAAGTGCATACTTCAGCAGTGAAACTGGATAATGTTTTGCAATTAAAATAAAATAAAGGCAAGCGTGACGTTCTGTTTAAGCAGATTGTCTGTATGAAGGCTTTATTGTAGCTGCAGATTTAGGGCATATGAAAAGGTTTTCTGTGCTCAGTTGCAGGATGAAAAACATTGCATCATCAGGCATTCTTGTTCTCTAACACTTCTTTGCCAGTATGCCTTTGATAATGAATGCTTGCAATTTTATTTTCTGGTCTAAAGTCATGTTTTCTCAGGTCATTATCATTCCAATTTTTAAATATCCTCTTAGAACTAGACAGGACTACGGAAAGTAATAGTAAAGCTTTGTGCCTGCTCTGTGGCATGTGCTCGGCACAAGTGATCAGCTGCTGCACCTGCTTCACGCTGGGAGTAAAGCTATTTGCTAGTTGCTTTCAATTATGTCCCTTGTTCCCATCTCTGCCCAGTTTTCAGAGAAGCTCTGACAGCAGCAGGTCTCAGTTCAAACAGCACCCTGCAACTTGTATTTGGCTGGTTTGTGTGTTACAAAATTTACTGCTGGGGGGTCTTAGGAGAACAACATCCTTTGACCGTTCCCAGGCCCCTGTCTGCTCCAGCGCTGTAGAGCTCCCTCTGCGGCGGTCCTGAAAGAAACCTCGAAACTGCAGGAACTAATTATTAGTGGCACACGTTGAGTTGCTTCATGTTTATCACTGGAACATCTGTAGCCTGGACATCATAGTACTTTTCCTTCCCATTCCTCTCCAAGAGGAGGAAGAACTGCTACCCCCATTATGCAGAACGGGAGAAGCAGCAAAGAGCGGTGAGAGGCTGTTTTTTAAGAGGTATACAGAAGCCCACAGACCTATATAGGTCACACCGAGATTTTCAAGGATGCATAATCAGGTTAGAAACACAAATTCCCAAAACTTCAGAGAGACGTCAGCAGTCGGCTCATGTAGACATTTTCGAAAATCCCAATACCAAATCTATTACCCAATAGGTGCCTGGCAAATTCTTGCCATGCCTTGTCCACAGCTCTTCCTGAAACCCGGAAATCCTCGCAGGAATAAAATCGCCTCATTCAGCTACGGAGAAAAGCTCTGACGTTCTAAGAGGCTATCTGCGCCGGGGAGAGAGCGTTTCTTACAACCTCGGTCTGGACAATGAAGATACCGGGCAAGGTATCGACATACAGGTTTGTTCCCACGCTGGATCAGTCGCGGTAGCAGAGATGCACAGTGAATTCCCTCGCATGCTGTGCCGTCACTTCCTCCCTTTTGTTTTTCTTCTGCTCCACTGAAGGACAGACTGTTGAGTGGGTGTTGTACAGTCAGTCTGCCTGGCATTTTGGGAAAGCCTGGGCCAACCTTTGTATTCCCTAACACCTTCAACGACCTTCCCTCGCCACGCCTCAGCTTCCTGCTTTTTCCTGCCATCTCTTGCGCTTCCATCTTCCCACTGTCACAGTCCCTCCACCGCAGCTGCCTCTGTCCAACACGGATGTCCTGGGAGCGTCGGCTCCGGCTCCCCTCCTGCTCCTGGGAACCGAAGCGGTGTGGCCCCTCGGTCCCTTCCCTGCCGCTTGTCCCAGTGCGCAACGGGCACACCAAAGGCTGTGCTGTGCTCCTGCCACCCTGCGCTCAGGTGTCCCTCAGTGGGAGAAGCTTCATACCCCATGGTGCTTTCACTCTGCACGAGAACTGCTTCCCTAATGGGGCTTACATAGCCTGGGCACCGTGCTCCTGTAGGAGGTTTGCTCTTCCTTACGTTTTCGGCTTTCTATGTAGCTTTCACACGTATGCACTCAGTAAACACATCCACTTACCTGGGTATACTAAACAAACAAACAAGCTGGGGAACCATGGAAAAAACTCCACTTATTTCACACCTCTGACCTTCTCACCTGCTCTCTGCTCCTCTGTGCACATCCCAAGCCTGAGTACAGCCCCGACAGCCAGTGGGTTTTGAAAAAGGAACTGCCCCCAAATTTCTCCTGCCCCTCTTTGTCCCCCACAAAAGGCAGCCAGCGCATGAATCAGGGAAGAAGCAAGATCACCGCAAGCCCAAAATTGCTACTTCATCTCCTTTTAAACAGCCTGAATGGATTCTGTAAGTGCTGGTTCAGATGCTCACACTGCCTGGGAAGAACCCCGAGGACCTAGAAATTAATTTTATAAATAAATCCTTGAAAAATTAGGGCCACTTTCTCCATACCAATGGAAAGCTGAAATTCCAAGTCATGCAATTGAATGTTGCATTCATTTCTGCAGCTGGTGGGAAAATAGTTTCCTTGTAAGATCAATTTAATAAAAAGTAGAGTGTTTTGTATCTATTTTTTTCCTAAGCAACTTCTAAAATGTCAGATGTTAATATTAAGGAACTTTGATAGATTAAAAAAATGCACCACTGTAATAATATGTAAATATTATTTTTTCCTTCATTCCATTCATTTACAATATTGGACATGTTCTGACACAACAAGCTGGATTTACAAAGGCCAAAACTGCAAAAAAGCAACACTTCTAAAAACTCTCCAAATGAAAATATATAGAGATTAGATAAATCAGAGGGTTTATATTTAGCCGAAGTGACTTCACAGCTACCTTGAGTGAATGCCATTTGCACCACTTTGTCATGAGTATCCAGGCAGCAGTAGACATATTTTACATGTGTTCTTTCATTAGAAATAATGAATTCTAATTTAATTAGAAATAAAAACTCCTCGACACTGGATCGTGACGATGGCTTCTACCTGAAATGCCTCTCCTGCATTTAACAAGCCCTGTGGATTTCAATTCTCCTCCGTATAGAAGCTAGGGTAGCTCACACGCAGCATGCCGCATATAACTTAGGCTGTAAAATTTGCCCAAAGTAGCACACGGGCCCTATGCTGGTCTGCTGCGTGTGCATGAATTTTACTCGCTGTGCATCTCAGGCGTGTTGTGGTTGACCTCTGTGAAGCTGCAACGAGCCATATGTTTAGACTTCATTGATGTGTTCGGTCTTACTGCTCACGGGACGTTGTCCTGGTGCAGTAAGCTGTCTGAATTAGGCGTTCTGCAGGTAAATTATGTGTGCAAGCTATCTATGTAACTCAAACAGATGCTGCCGATACTGTGTGTTGTCAGTCCCAACACGCAGGCTATCAGCTATTGCAGCAGGCAGATTTAAGGTCTAACTCCATCTCTTTGGCTTTTGATTTGTTCTGTGACTTTCTGAAAGCACCACGGGGAGAGGAGACGCCTGAACCGCCAGGTTAGTGAAGCTGCAACTCCTCCTTCACTTGTGTTTAAGGCACTGCTCACCCCCGCGCTAAGGGCATTAACTAGAAGCCCAGGTCCAGCAATATCAAAGTTACACGTCACATCACTGCCTGCACGATGGCTCAAAGACTTGACGAAAAATGTACTGTCTTCGTGGTTCCTTCCCTTCCCTTCCAACAGGAAATCACTCCATGTTCCTCCTGGCCCCACTGCATTACCAGAGAAGCAAAACCCTCTTCTTCCAAAGCCCAGGGCAAAATTCCATGGGAGCAAGCTGGACCCACAGCCCTGTTTACATCTCTTCCTCTAAGGCTACGTCTCTACTAGTAAATTAAGTGTGCCTGGGAACATTCCTGGGCACGGAGGCCAACTGGCGTGGAAAAGCCTGCTTCACTGCTGGCTTCCGCACCGGGGTGGCTGCATGCAAACTGATGCTTGGGGATGGTCCCAGGAATGCCAGAACCAACCATGCCTGGAGACCGTTTGGGAGAGAGCTTCTTGGCCTGGCCCAAAACCATACCAGAGCTGCCCAGACGCTTCCCTGGGCCCCCAAGTGTTCCCAGGTGCTGCTTTATTTACCAGCATAGACGTAGCCCAAAGCTGTGCCTCCTTCTCCCTGCTTGGGCATCACCTGGAGAACGCAGAACTTAGATTCACGCTACCATCACTCAGCCAGCTGATTGTGATTGCACGCACTCGTCAGCCCGAACCTTTTATATATACAGAAACTGTTGATAAGAGAGCGTTTAAAGCAGCGTAAAGGGGAAACCGATTGAAAGCGGAGCTGCAGCGATCCAGAGAGCAGCTCGCGGGGCAGGCTCGCACCGCAACAGGATGGCATGCCGGGGTGCTGCTGCGCTGCGGTGAGGCGGGAGGGCTCCCAAGGACGCCTGCCCCACACTCGGCCATTCCCCCAGAGGGGCTGAAGGATATTTAAACCAGTGCCGTGAACTGTGCACGGGCTTGCCAAAATCTGTGGAGCTCTGCATTGGCGCACTAACGGCATGTACCCAGCGCAGTTTTGCATTGCATTTGGTCCACAAGCTGGTCCAAACTGACACCCAACTTGCCAGCATCGCCTTTATCAGGGTGTTGCGTGTTCTGGCTGCAGGGAGCAGGGGAAGGGACCGCCTCTCCCTCCCGCATCCTCACCGAGGGTTAGTGCCTCCTCCACACACACAACCGCTCCCTAACTCAGGTCTCTCCATGTGCTCTGAGGTAGGATCAAGCTTCTCCTCCATGCATTTAAGCTAACTCAGCCCATTCTCCCTGCACCAGGTTAGGGAGCAACTGCACATGCTGCTCTGCTGGCAGGTGACGGGGCAGAGGCAGCTCCGGGAGGGATGAGCAGCTGGCATGGCAGAAAGCACTGATGCCAGAAGAGGATGTGTGGCCACCACCTCTTTGGGTTCTGCCAAAAAATGGGTTTTTACCTCAGATTCTATTTTAAACAGTTCAGCCATGGGGGGCGGATATGTTTTTATCCAGTTTGCCAGACAAATACATGTTCCCGAATCCTTCCCCAAAAGCAATCTGCCCACTAGAGACAATTATTCAGTGAAACCTGGTTCGAGTTTTATTCCTTCACTATCAAGCCATAAGCTGGGCAGAAGACATCAGTGATCTCCGCTTACTCACTACCTTAATCACTGTGCCTGGGGCTTCTGCACAGCCGAGGCGAAGCCACTTCTCCAATACTTGCTGCAGCTCAGTAACACTTTGTCTGGGCTCAGGCTTTGCGTTTCCAGTGGCTAATCCATCCAAGGGAGGAAGGACCCTTCCCTCCTCTCTCCTTCTGCCCTCTGTTCAGCATGTGGCCTTCCTGAAGCAAGCCTGGCCACCAAGAGCGCAGTCCCAAACAACTGAGCTGCTCCAAGTGCCGGCTGCCGCCGGCCCTCCCGTCAGATGCCGCCTGCCCAGCCCCAGCCCCAGTGCCCCGCTCCATCTCCTCTGCCAAAAGCAGTGCTCCTGCAGTAAACAGGCTCAAAGAGCTGCTTTGTCTGAGAAGGAAGCCCTTCTCTGAGCGCGCACAGCACTGCGGGCAGTGGGGTCCTGATTTTGGTTGGAATTCCCATATTACAATTAGATTCTTTCCATTTATATTTGAATTAAATGTAAATTCTTCTAATAATTAAAAGTCGTTAAATCTCAGTTAAAATCTTTAACTTGTAAACCAAAATTTCAAAATCTGTAGGAGCAGCGTTCCCTTCCCTGCCACAGCTGAAGGTACAGTAGCTAACATTTCAGCTAACGTTGTTTTGTTCAAAATCAAATGAGGTTCATATTAAGCCTACAAAAGGAAATCATGATTGATGATCTGGCCTGCCCAACTACAATTCCTTTAGAGGCAAAAATATTTCGTAAGTTCATTTATTATTGAGATCAAGCAATGAGTCTGGAGCTACAGAAAATGGTTCCAATTAGATTCAAGTAATTGCCATTTTGAGTGAACATGAGCTTTTTTGGATTAAAAAAAAAAGGCAATAAAAGCTCAAGTAAGCTCACATCTGAGATTTAAGCCTTCAAAGCTTTTTTCCCCTCATTTTTTTAAAAAGTGAGAGAGACGTGCACAAGGGAGGATGGGGGGGAGGAGGAATACGGATGCATGAAAAAAAGAGGAGCTATTTTCCCAAGCTGATTTTTCTTACGGAGTGACCCAGTCTCCCCAGGAATGCTGCCCACGTGATCTGCACCGATCAGCAGCAGCACCAGAATGAAGAGCATCCACAGAATTGTTAAAATAAGCGGCAGAGGGGGGAAAAGCGTGCAAAGCACAAGTTTAATAATCTCACTGAAATCCTCCTGCAGTCAAGGGAAAAGTGTCTTCTGCAGCAGCAGCTTTCAGAGCAAATGTTGCAGCATGCAACAGGTGAAGACAATTTCAGCGCAGTGCCAGCTGGATGTTGCTGGATGCAGCCGAGTTGGTGAACCAGAGAGAAAACTGTTGTGTGCACACAAAGGCACTTCTGCGGAACCACCGAGAGTTACTGCAGAGCGGAAAGTGCTCAGGTGCCCCTTAATGCAGAGGTGTAGGAACCTAATTTGGAGCTGGATCCCAGGCCCCTGCACACCCTTCACGCCATGCTGTTTCTCCAACAGCTAGCTTTTATGTTTATTTAACATCAATTAAGAACTGCATTGAACAAGTCCTGCCGCTGGAGAAGGCCAGCCTGCCACCACGGGCTCAGCAGAGATGGCATTCTCCTTCAGCGACATGAAGAGCACTGCCATAGACACATGGGCTCAGCTGCCTCCTCCAAAACAGATTTCCTACCTGAGCTCACAGAAATTATTACACCCAGAGCCATCACTCTGCCTCATCCCTGCACAGCACTGCCTGCTGGCAGGCGACAGTTTCAGAGACCCTATCACCCACCCCCAGAGGAGACCGCAAGCTTGGAGATTTGGGTGGTACATAAACTACATGAATCTGGATCAGTGCCACGGATCATGGCAAAGGATGGTGCACGGTTCCCTTCTACACTGAACAAAATGCATAGTTACTAGTAAGAGAAAATGCAGGCATGATTAAAAGAAATCCACTCACTCTCCCATGCAAAAAAAACCTTATCCCAGGCAGTCCCCCCAAGAAAAGCATTAATCAGAATTATTTGAAACATAGCTTGAAACAATTTTCCAACCAATGACTGGGGGCTGAAGCCCCTGCCCTCCTTCTGTGCTGTGAGGAACTTCTTCCACCCACGGACATATGGATGCAAAAAGAAAAAGATGGGATAAGATAATACCTCCACACTGCATGAGCATCAGCCACACATACGTAGCTCATACAGGCGTTTCATTGAGCACAGTGTCATCACCCACTATATTACCCATCTCTCACCACAAATGTTTACCTTCAGCAAGGTATTTCCCATGAAGACCATGAGTGATCAAGGAGTTATGAGCGACGGAAGGAAGACGGATTGTTTCTGATTTCAATACATTCATTTCTTCTTTTACTGCCCAGATGTCATCATTAGATGCTCAATTTCCTGTGCCCACCTGAAGGTCTACAAAAGTTCTCTACTGCCTCTATAGACGGTTTAATCTCTGGAGTGCAATTTGCTAATAATTACAATCAGATCATAAATACAGATCTAGATTTTTATATAGCATCGCAAAGCTTCTTTCAGGTCTGACTGTGCATCGATACAATACAGAACACTTTCCGCTTTAGCACAACTTTGCTTCACAACTTTTTAGTGCTCCTGTTTTAAGTCTTGGAGAGAAGCATGAAGTCTGTCTAGAGAACCTACAAAGCTCAGCTGAAACTGTGCTGACTTAAAGCAGGTGAAGACCTAGCTCATCTAAAAACAGTTGCTACAATATCTTGGCATTTCTGGGACTAGTTCCTGATCAAACCTGACAAGAACATTCAGAATCTTTCCTTTAAAGACAGTCTCCCATGATTCCCACAGGCTCTACCTTCAGATTTTGTTCTAAGCTTGAAAATATTTTTCCTTAACAATGGTTCAAGACTGAAAGTTTTAACATGCAGGAAATGTCAATATTTGGTTTTGGCAAGAACCTAAGGCCTCCTTTCTCTTGCTTTTAAAAGATTTTCTTTGTCCCCAGAGCAGTTATCCCAGGAACGCAGAGGAGCACCCTAGTTATCAAGGCGGGTAAGCGCAGCCACCCAAAGCACTGCTCTGGACACTTCCAAGCGTGGCCCCATCTTCTTCAGCCACCTCCCACGCCGCGGGAATGAATTCAGGTGCAGCGTCACACCAGCTCCTACCTGCCAGAAACACGGTGCTGCACGTCAGTCCAGGCTGGACCACGGCTTGTTCCACCGAGCCTTCTGGTGAACACGCACACAGGTACCTGCAAGGCTGCGGCCTCAGGAGGGTTTCACTGGTACCAATGCAAGCAAAATTAGTTGACTGAGACATCCCTGCAGGAGCTGACATTGGTGTCTATCTAACTAAAATGAAGTATCAATAACCTAGCTCACACTTGATGAAAGAGCCATTCTGAATTATTTACTGTATGTCATACTTCAGGTTTTAATTTCAATATATTGTGAGATGTACAATAAATTATTTAGAAGTGTGGCAAATTAAAATGCAGTTTCAAATCCACTTGTATTTTCTCCTCCTAGGTTCATAGTCCAGTTTGCAACAATGATGTGCTAATCTATTTTTGCTAATGGTTTTTCAACTAGAGAGGCATAGACGCATACAAGTTTTCCATTGCAGCAAATCTTATCCAGCTTGAATCATTTAACAGCCCATCCTCCTTCAGACACACTAATGAAATACAGCTTGGGCAAAAGGGTCAAATGTACCTGCAGCAGGTTAGCCCAGGAGCCTGCGGTTGTTTCCGAGCTTTACCCAGGAGCATACAATGATGTGGGGGCTCTTTTTCTCTCCTTTAAATTTTTGTGTCTCTCTATCAAATAGCCACTTGAGAAGTGATATTTTATGTTGTAATTCTTTCTCTTCCCTTTTTCACAGTCAGTTTTGTAGAAGATCTTGGAAACACAGCTGGTGTTTTAACATGCTCAGGCACACGTTTCTTTGTGTCGGGGCGGCAGCAAAGAATTTTGTCTTCTACTCTGAGATGTCATAGGTTCAATAAAGGAGTTGTTGCTTTGTCTACCAACTCATTTTTAGACCAGCCTTGCATAAGTTCTTCATGTCCACTTGTCAAGATGCTTTTCACCCTCTTTATGGCAAAGAGAGTAAGGAAACATTTCAATATTCCTCCTCTGGACCTCCACGGAGAGGTATCTTTAGACGTGAGCCCAGATGACAGTGATTCAAGCCTTCTTCGCTAGTGGGTAACACCTCTGCAAAATTACAATCTTCTGACAGAATACACTGTATTCAGTCTTGAAGAATGATAAGTTCCAAAAAGATCCAATATTTCCTGACTCGTCAGAGCTCACAATGGAAAGCTTTGTACTCTTTGAGCGGAGAAATTCCGAGTTTCTGTCCATGAAAGAGCCTAAGTTCTTTAAAAATCATGACATGTTTATGTAGAGTAAAACAATTTTAGGTCCATTTAGGACATTCTGTCCCTCTCAAATCTGTACTGCTGAATCTGTCCAGATGATAGGAAAACTTGTATTGTAACAAGAACATTTTACAACACCTACTATATTTAAAACAAAATCTTCAAATCGTTTGACACATAACCAATTCTTTATACAATGGTCTTGTTTAGTACCTTGGTAGCAGTTTTGTTTAAAACTGAATCATGGTTTGTCTTTTCACAAATCATGGAACTATCCCAGAGGTATGATGATGAAAACTGCTCCCAGTCGAGAGGCTCTCTATGGAAAGAAAGTTCCATCAGACATGATGGTTCACAGAGCCTCAGAAAGGTTCCTTTGAAATATCCTGCATTTGACTCACTCTTTCCCTATCAAAGGCAGAGCAAAGATTTAGAAAGAGCCCTGCCTGTAACGCTGGTGTATTTGGAAGCAGCAGACGATGTGGCCCTGAAGCAGGCATCCTCTGCCTTGTGCCCCAGCGCGGGTAGAGCAGGACATAGCAGGAGCTCCCTGCAGCTCCACTGTGCGCCGGGATCAGCAGCGAGTTCCCATCGCCCAGCCCACGGCACAGCCCCCAAACACCAGCGGCAATGCCGGTGAGAGGCCGTCCAGTTGCTGTGCAGGGATGGAGCAAGGAGCCAAAGGGCAGCTGGGGGACCAGGAATAGGCTAACTTTGCCCTCCGAGTCAGAAAGGCATCAAAGTACGGCCTCGGCAGAATTGCTTCAGAAGGGAAACTGAGCAGCTGCCAGACCCAAGAGCTGCTGATTTACCTGATGTTAAAAAAGGAAAGAAAATGTAGTTTCCTCCAGTTTCTTGTGAACCAGAAACCCTAGATTTCTGCCAGCCCTAAGAGAGGCCACTACGTATACCCTTCTATACAGATAATGTCGCCGGATACCTTATCTCTGAGAACTCTCCAGCTGAAAAAGCCTGGCTGAAAGGTGCGGCACTCATTTTTGTATTAGTCCCCAAGGTGAGACAAATACATAGTGTTTTTTTTTCTCCTTAGCGAAAAATAAGGTTGCAGCAAAGGGGAGAATGAAATGACTGGAGGTTTTCTGGTTCAGGGAAACGTCCTATCAGACTGGGATCCCGTAAAGTACTCAGTGTGCAACAGGTTTCATTTAGGACCACGGGCAAATCATGACTCACCCTGTGCCTCAGCTTCTATACCTGAAATACTAAGTGAAATAGCTACCAGGCATTGTACATCCCAATGTATATACTTTAGGATGTGCTCACTATCCGTACTGCCTGAGCACTTCGTCAGCAAAAATAGCAAACACTCGATATTACAATAATGCTAGCAAATAGTAAAGTCTGCAATTACTTTAAATTAAAACCTGGTGAGGTTCACAATAGTCCGAAGGGGTTGCATGAAACAGGAACCATATTAGAATCAAACTGTGTTTCAGCTGAAATATTTAGGTTTGGGGCATTTGGATTTTAAAATGAAAAGTTCAAATTTACATAGAGACATAGTTCAGTTGGAACCTTACTTTTCACCAAAAAACACTTTCAGCAACAGATTTTCCCATTCAACTGCGTTGTACTGCAATACTGTTTGTCTGACTTCTTTCCCTTCTAATTCTGGTCTTACTTTTGAGCACAGTTCAGATTTTGCATCTGCCTTTTTTCCTGCCCAGCAATCACTCATTACAGTACATACATTTTTTTAAATCAAAGCTAGCATTGCACTGCGGACCAATTGTGTTGGCTGAAGCATTTTACATGTAAGAAATAAGGACAGCAGCACATGCCTGAAGTTACTGCTCAGAGCTCAATAAATACCAGGGTTTTTCACCCTGGTATTAATACTTTCCTCTGGAATTGAATGGGACTTGACCTTGTCACAACAACATCAGGGCAAGTCTGTGAAAACAATGTTATGACATCAAAGCCAAAACAAAGGAATGTCATCACATGTGTCAGAGCAGGATGTGATGGGGTCCTCTTACAGAAGCAAAATAATGTCAGTGTGACTCCTGAGAAACCTTCTTAGCTACCAAGCTGGTGCAATGGGAGAACCTGGCAGACGCAATTTCTTTAAATATCAGAAGATGTGGACTTGATCATTAGCTGGAGTAAATGGGCTCGACTTTAATGGGGTTGGACAGATTCACATCTGCTGGAGATCTGGTCCACTGCAACCAAACTGAGGAAAGTTGTATAAATTAAAATACCACCTCACTGAAAGGCATATAAATTCATCAGCAGCGTGCTCGGGCATTGCTCCCCATACCTCATAGTGTAAATAAGGCCACATCATTTTCATTTGTGGGTAAGAGCTCTCAGTTCCTCGTGCCCCTCTCCAGCATGAAAACCCCCACTTAAGGCTGGTTACTTTTCCACCTGATGCTTAGCTGGAAAAGCCTCACTGTGCAATCACTGTTCCCGTTAGCTACCGCCTCGAACGGGGGGAGTTTCCCCGTGCCCTCTCCCATCCCGTCGAAGAATTAACAGTACAGCCTTAGAAGGGGATTTTCCAGTATAAACACACCTAAGCCAAACTCTTCTGCTGGCCTCTCCGTGCCCCAGCCCATATTTGCCCCATGTATAATTACCTGTGGATTTCACCCAGAAGACAGAGGATCTCACTTATAACCCCAAATAGGCAGGCTCTGACGTAATGGCAGTCTGAGGAATATAGGTCAGGGAGGTGGCCTGGCCACTGGAAATGAATTTCTGAAGCAGAATGAGCAACCTTGTTAGAGGGGAAGATAGTAATCAGCAGTGGTCCTTGGATCTAAACATTTCACCTCCAGCACTCTTGCAGCTACAGCCCTCATCTGTTTCGCTTTCCTATTTTAAGTTCCTGACTCATACCCTAAATATTGACTTCTATTTTTCTATTAGCACTGGATTTTCAGCCTCCATATTGACTTTGACTGTACCTATGGTTGATATTAAGCCTCTCAGGTCAACAAACTTTTATAGCTGTTAGCTGCTTAAACCACACTGGGCAGGAACTGGCACTATAGAGCAGTAGCTAGAAGCAATATTATTAGGAATTATAAATTATTCCTCTGCCTGAACTTTTCCTCTTATTCACATAGCTACATTCATTTTTAAACATGTGGCAAATGAATCGCGTAGGGAGGACAATTGGGACTCTGTGATCTTGGGAGCACCCGCCACCACTAGCAGGGATGGATTCTCCTCTGGGAACAGTGGAGTAACGCAGACGAAGTTACAGCGGGGGTACAAGAGCGTAATCTCGGCTGGAAATACCTGTGAAGACAGACAACACCCAGCCGGAGGATCAGAAGCCCAAATCCATCTTAGTTGTACACATAGGCTCTTAATCTTCTCCTTTGGCTAATATTTTAGCAGTACGCGTAACTGAGCTGTTGCAAGCAAACATCAGAGAGACCTGGCCATCCATCATTTATAAAACACTTAATGTATGTAAGAAACAATAACAGCATTAAAAGAACATTATGGCAGTGACAAAGCCAAGCCAAAAAGTGAGGAAACAGAGCAATTAAGATTAACTTATGCCTCGCGGTATAATATTTTTCTGCAGACCACATGCTGTTTTTTTGCACAGGACCCAAGCTCGGGAGCGGGGAGCACGGATGGTCAAGCTAGCCACAAGCTATGTCAAGTATTTTACTAACACAGGAGGACTGCGGCGTTGGGATGTGAGAGGAATTGTATTCCGCTGCATCCCTTAAAAGCTGTCCCTTTGGGCGCTGCCGACCCTGGGGAGGGCCCAGCGCATGTCCCTGCACAAAGAGCTCACAGAAATGGCTCGGTTCCTGCCATCCCCCTCCGTCACTCAGCCTCACCACCAGGCAAAACGTGACCCGGATTTATCTTAAATTTTAAGTCCAGGCCATGTTCAGCTTAATACTTTCTAAAAAGTGGTTATCACTGAGGAAATGATTACTGGGATGATAAGCTATGAATGACTTATTCATGCAGTGTTTTCGGTCCTTCATCAGTCTGCTCGATCTTGCGCTAATGTTCCAGTCCTTCACATACTGATTAATTTTTCATGTGCTACCAGGTCTTTTTCAGGCAAAGACTGCCAAACTAATGCAATCCGGCCATGTAGTAAGTTATTTCTTTCCTTTTTTTTGTTTTTCTTACCCCATACCTTGAGTACAAGCCTGTGGAAGGAAGGAAGGGTCTGTCAGAGGACTTGTGTGATATTTGTGATTTATTATTAATTGCCGGCACAGACATCCCTGCAGGTCACAGGACCCTCCCTGTGCTAGGCAATGTATTGATGCTGTGCTGGGCAATGCATTGGCCGGTACGAGGGTGTCCTTTTCCCAGAGCTTTTAACAGGACAGAGGTGGTTTCCCCCTCCTAAGTGATGGGAAGGGCAACAAAGGCGCAGGCTGATAGAGTGCAGGGTGGGAAGCAGCAACAGAAACCGTGCAAGTGCCTGGAGCTGAACCCCGACCTGCACGGCACTGCAACGCCTCTGTCCCCCCAGCACGTTCCCATTCCTCCTAGCTCTCAGTGCAAACCTGAGAAACACGCTTTTCCCTTGCCTAAAGTCTGCAGAATTATGCTTTTCAAGGATTTACCACTTAATGGCAAAATTCTGGCCCACAATTACACTGTGTTCTCTCTGCCAAAGCACATACGTGGGTTGTAATCAGAGAGCGCTTTTTTCCCATCCTCCCTCCAATTTTGCCATGAGGTGGAAGAAACTGTGATGGGTTGCAGTCACTTTCCCTTGCCGTGCCAGGCAGGATGCGTGCCTGGTCCCAGAAAGCTGCAGCTCAAGTCCTGGCGCAGAGAAAGCCCCAGTCTCGCAGCACACAGCCCACAGACCCACCAGCACCGGCGGGCACTCTCCCACTCGCACCCGGTGGCAGGATCAGGGCCATAAAGGGCAGACCACGCAAGGCAAGCAACAGTAAATACATCTGTGTTTTTCAGATGAAGGCTGTTCTTCACTATCTCCTTGACACAGAGAGGCTTGGGCTTCTTGATGACGATGTGCTGTGATGACAATTAAGCGTAGCTAGAAAGTAACATTTATCCCACTCTTAACAGACCAGTTTCATTTGTAACCCAAAACGTGATGCCTTGAACACGATAATCCTGTGTTTCATCCCTTGCAGCAGGTATGAACTCCCCTCCCAGCATGTCTGTGAGAACACCCTCGTATCGGTGGCAACACCAGCAGCGTGAGCACAAGTGCTGTACGGGAACTGACCGGCACCAGTGGTTAGGCTGAAAACCTAAAGTTCAGCTCGGTAACTCCATTTCAGCACAGGTTCCCAGTACAACTTCAGCCAAGTCTCTCAGCTATTTGAAAGTTTGATTTCTCATCTGTATGACAAGGAAAAGGCAATGCTGCCTTCAGCAGAGCGCTCTGAGGATGACTGCAGTGCGTTTTGGGAGGGACTCCAATGTACAGCGTGCATAATGACCCCCAGATACCTAAAACCAATCCTTCTGATGGAAACATTTACAGCTCTCTGGC
The DNA here is from genome assembly GCA_013399475.1 of Chauna torquata. Lineage (NCBI taxonomy): Eukaryota > Metazoa > Chordata > Aves > Anseriformes > Anhimidae > Chauna > Chauna torquata. The sequence goes on from VXAL01003728.1 coordinate 1,106,030, forward strand.
TCCTAGTTCCAGCTGTACATTACCATATCAGCAAGATAGAGCAAGATAAGCCTGTTGTCTTAATCAGATCTCTGCTAGCTGACCAGTTAGCATTTTGACTGCACTAGGCAGCACACTTGCTTCTGTGCTGCCCCTCTATTCTGCAAGCAATGCAATTACAAACATTTTAAAAGACAAGACAAGGAAAAAAAAAAAAAAAGAAGAAAAAAACCCCAGTGCTTTGTGAACTACCTGCTGCCATTAAGGTCCCAAGTGAGCCAGCCCAGCTCCGCTGTGCGCTCCTATCAGCATCACTGGTGTGCTGTGAACAGCTTGTCCTTACCCCATCACTCCACACATGGGAGACTGTCCCCTTATTACCCTCACCCAGGGCCCTGACCTCAATTATTAACTGCGTTTAGCAAGGACATTATTAAACCTGACTCTCTGCTCCCAGATGAGCTATCATGTGTCTCTCTTTAACCCAGCAGGAACCTTTTTCTCACCCCATGCCCTCCTTATTACCCTTTAATGTGCCCTGAAGCCTCTGGAGCAACCCCATCCATCCCAGATAATATCATTTCTTGAAAGACAGTAAAAAAGCAGAAGAGCCCATTTCCAAAGACTTTTTCCTAACTGGCTCCAAAGCATCTTTCCATTTCCTTTCTATTTTAATGATCCATCTCTAATAACAAATTCTAATATCCAACAGGCCTCTCCAGTCACAGAAAACTGCAGAGCTGCGGATTAGAGCACATTACAGTTTTTAGCAGGACACTAGTTCTTTATACCTGTGAAAACTGATCACAACTGTCCACTGTGATTAAAAAGCAACTAGATATTAATAACTAACTACTAATTAGCTTACATTTTAATCGCAGCTTTTATCCCAAACAAAAACAGGAGTGCCACTGAAACATAATATAAAATGTCAGCAAATGTCTCCGCTTCTCTGCTTGGCAAATCCAGCTTGCGACGTGCTGATGACATGAGTGTACCGGAGGCATTGGGCAACGCTCCCCGCTCCTCTCGGCCTCTGGCACAGGCGCAGCTCTGCGCCGGGCTGCAGCTGGGGCATGGCCCTTGGTGTAAGCTGGAGCGGTCTTACAGCAGCTTTACTTTATAAGCAGCTGGAAAAGCCCACTGTAGGCTGTTCCAGCGGCTGAACCGAGGAGACCTCAGCAGCCTCTAATCCTGTTTTCGCCTTCCTTGCTCCTCATCTGGAGGCTTTTACAGCGGGATACGTCAAGGCTCATCTCACGTTGGCAAGGGAATGCCTCCCTGTGTCACCCTCCAAACCCACAAGCGTGTGGGAGGCCCTGGGTTAATAGGTAACCTCGGCCGGTTAGAGATATCTGCAGCGTGTCTGCATCCCGCAGCGAAGCTGCAGCCTTGCATAACCTACTCAGCAGCAGCGGTGGCTGCCCGGCCAGCAATGCATCTCTCCCATCGCCTTCCTTTCCAGCTCCAGAGGCCAGCCACTACACCAGGATTCCTCGTTGCAATGCCCCATGGCTTCACTCGACCATGCCTCATGGCAGCACACTCTGCCTTGCTCCGTCCACCCGGACGGGCAATCTCACACCCCTCCCAACACCGCCTTGTGAGAGAAAAACTGCTGTGGGGCTGCACCTCTGAAGATAACCACCCTCCTTTTCCATCTCCGCTACTGTCCTCTGCTACCTCTTCGTACAGTGCCCAGCACCACAAAGCCCCCATCTCCTTCGGAGCCCCTAGGGGCTGCTATATTGCAAAAAATACATGCCAATAAACAGCTGGAAAGCATGCATTCATCAAACCCATCCTTTGGCTTATGCTAAGCAGCTGAAAAGCACAGCAGCCTTCAAATAAAATGCTATGACTGAATATTGCAAGTGTGATGAACGTTTTGTGGAGGAGAATGCTCCCTCCCCTCAAAATATTTGTTTTCGATACCCACAAAGTAGCATAATGTCATTTAGCAAGGAAAATTCTGGCAGTCAGTGCACAATCTGGCAGAGCTACAAGTACTGTAGGTGTTATGACACACACGCAACATGTTTTACAAATAGAAAGTGGTTTCCAGAGTTCTTTAATATATTCTAATTTCCCCCACCTCTGCCCAAAAAAAGCTGCAGTTATGAAAATACTGTTGCATACTGAAATATTAAACTAGAAATCTGAAGAGAGTTGTTTTTTTAAAAAGCTCTCTTTTCAGCTATTTCTTCTTCTTCTTCTTCTTCTTCTTCTTCTTTTTTAAGTCAGGTATGTTTTTAGCAACTTAAACAGGTTGGGTTACCCACAAGAAGTAGTAATTTTTCCACCTAGCAGATTGAGGTATTCATACCCTCTTTAAACATTTCTAAATTTATTCTCCAGTATTATTCAAATAGAAATACTTGCATGTACACCCTGAATCGGATAAAACCCTTTCAGTATTAACCCATGGGTAGAAACCACACAAATGAAGAAGATTAACAAAATGCACCTTCTTTGAATCCAAACAGCCTTTGGAAGAAATGCTTCCAAAAATCCATCCTGCCTCAGTTGGTTATTGATATTATTTATTCATTTTACAGGAGAATCCTGCTCAAGAGCAAAGCTAGTACCTATACAGCATGCAAGGAGATAGACCCCTTACCTGAAGAACTTGCTGGCTAGTAGCCAGATGGGTAAGAAGCTATTAGTCTATTTTACAGGCAGGAGACCAAAGTGAAAGGAACTGAAGGAACTCCTCAAGGCCAGCTGAGACACCTGGGTCAGAACCAAGCACTGAACACAGCTCACACGCTACTCTCAAGCCTCAGTCACAACGCAAGGCTCCCTTCCTAAGCAATTGCATCAGCTGCTTCTTGTGAATTCTCAAGGTGCAGAAAAGCTGAGTTTGCACTTTTTCAAGTCTCTGAGGTCGCCAGCTTCACTCAGCTGAAGTGACCACACTCACTTTCAGGAACAAAAACCCCTTGCAGAGCATTCAGGCGTGAGCAATGAGTCACGCCGCTGTTTGTCAGCGGCTGCCCCATCCAACCTCCCCATCCAAAGAAGAGTGTGTCTGCGCTTTGTGCGGGGGTGCTTCCAAACCAGACCTCGACACGAAATCACAGAGCAGAGACACCAAGGTGTCCCGGAACTGAGCAAATCTTGCTGCCTCGGTCAGCACTAACTACGTAGTGTTCATTTGCACAGTGAAGGTGTGTCAGAGATTTCCTCTGGGAACCTGAACAGCTGGGCATGTATGTCTGCTGGTGACATCCAAAAACTGTGTCCCAACAGCTTTTGGGAATATACCTGAAAATACCTGAAAAATAGGTATTTTCATGATCTAAATGAAGATGTTTTCAGTTTGTCTCAGATGGCAGTCTCCAGGAATGACATTTCTCACTTCACTTTCTCAGGATGCGGGATTAGCAAACAGGCATGGGTTCCCCTGGGACTCCAAACCTATAAGAAGAATAGCAAGGTGGAGGAAAACTGCGGTCTACCACGGGGCTTGGCAGGCTGTGCTACCTCAAACACAGCAGGACTTCGGGGAGCAGGACCTGGAAGCTACTGAGCTTTCTCAGGCTTCACGACCTGATTATTCCCACAGCCTACAAAAGCACCGCAAGCAATCTGTTCCACAACGAAGAGCAGCCTTTCCAATTACAAAGACCCACACTGCCAGCATGGATCTTCTCCCAGACATCTTTTATCTGCTACACGTGAGGCAACCATGGGGCTTCACGGAGGTTGTGATGGGGGAGAAGCTGTCATGCTGCACTGCTGCTGGAGAGGGGGTGAAGTGATGCTGAGAACAGCGCTAGCAGTGTGGCACCTCTGCATCAGCTGCAGATCACGACCACAAGATCTACCTGCAGCCTGAGGACAAACACTGAGAGAAGTTGGTGCAAATTGCGTGAATTACCCAAATAATGCTTGCTAGAAAATTACATCCCCGTTCTGCCATCCGTTAGCCTTTAAGTAGCTCCTCAGACAGCAGAGGAACTAATACTAAACTAAAATATTACTCAGCAAAAGGTGGGGCTGACTGATTGTGCCTTTAGCATTTCTTACCTGCTTGCAAATAGACTCACATCTTTACAACTCTATTTATTGGGCCAGATCCTCACCTGACCAGCTTTTTTGAAGTAAACTCAACAACGCTGATTGAGGCTAGCATGAATTCATGATTTACAAGCGTTTCCTGATAGTTACTGCAACCTGTTGTCTGTCTCCAGGTCGTTTGCTAGATTCAGTAGTATTCCTCATGGTACTTCCAACCTCCTGCTGCTGCACAGGTGCCCCAAGTCATTGGGTTAGGAATGGGGAGCCCAGCTTTGCAGCACCCACCAAGCCATTTGTGAAAGGTTTTGAAACTGGCTCTTCCCCTTTGAAAATTTGACCTGGGAGATGTAACCTTGACCGCCAGTCCAGTCTCCAGCCCAGCTGAGTCCCAACCCAGCAGACCATGCGGTTAAGTCCCGAGGGACTTAAGCATGTGCTTAAGTGCTCTGCTGGATCAGTGCCTTTACAACCAGTCTGACTGCTTTGTTAGCAGTGCTGAGCACCAGGGCTGAGCTCCAACAGGAAATAGCAGCTTCCCTTTGAAGTCCTGCCACTGATGTTCACGTAGGTGGGACTTCAAAGAGGAGCCACCGCTTCCCCTCCCAGTATCGGAGGCCCCGGTGTTGGAGAAGCAGTAGTGCTGGTTTTAATTGCATTAAGGGATGCTTTAGGGCGGACGATTCAGCCCTTCTCAGTAAAAGGACAACTTTAAAAGGTTCCCACTTGCTGGCAAGAGACCCAAGGAAAGGTTAAATCGCATCCCAAAATACCCTTTAAAACAAAGGTCTGTGGAAAGAAATCTCTTCCCCTTCTGCTAACTGTTTTCCCCGCTGCCACTGAAAACTACCTTGCCAGCTTCTAGCTTACTCTGGAGCTGTACTGCCGGCCATCAGAAGGGCCCCTTGCCAACTGGGAAGTGGATAAGGAATGGCCAACCTCAGCTCCCATAACAGAGATCACTGGAAACACTGACCTCAACAACAGTCACACTGAGCCAACACCAAGAAATACCCCCACAGGCAACCTAGATGGCTGATTCTGCTGCTGACTGACTGTACAATCACACACAAGAGCACTTTTAACTTCTCTGTATCTCTTTTCCTTGAGGGAAAACAAAGCAGAGAAGTCCACATCCTATATGGTGTAAATAAACTCAAATGATGTCAAAACCTGACTCCACCTTTTCTCTCTCCAGTCTTGCAAAGATTGCCAAGATCCACCTCTTCTCTCAATCTTCAACCAGAAGCGAGACTCAGCCAGATGGGAGAGGGATCAGTCCCCTAACAAAGAAAACCCTGAGAGGCACTGAGTACTGAACGCACTACAGGAGCAGCTAGTGGGCCCAGGAAATAAAAGAAATGGTGCACAGGGCTTGCACTGGTTTGCAAAGCTCTTTCATGTTCACTCTGCTGTTTTTCTCTTACCTGGATGTCCACTTCGTATTTCCAGAGTCCATGTATTTCTACATTCAAAAGCTAGCTATGTAAGTAGGCATGGATTTTGAAGGAAGATGAGTAATTTCATTTTATTTGAGGGCTGAGTACTTTGTGGCCTCATCACATGTTGCTCAGCTGAGCTTTGCTGTTCAGGTCACTGACTTGCCGTAACCTGGTCATCTCACCTGACCATTTTGTATTTTGCACCTCCGCACACAACACTTGCACATTGTTTGTAGAACAAACCTGAGTCAGCAGCAAAGCGGTATGCCAACGGGGAGTAATAAGAGGAGGAAGTTTACCCCAGTAAAACCAGCTAAGCACAGATGTGCCCCAAAAGTGCAGAGAGAGCTTGATACCAGACCCCCAGGGGCTGACAGGAGCAGCAGTATCCATACAGTGTGACAAGACTGGACTCGACCACCCAAATGATCCCAAACCCTGACGTCTGTGCTAGTGTGAAGAATGACCGGAAAGCTGAACCAAAATGGCTTCTGGCTCCACAAGGAAAGATTAGTGGGGAAAGACACAGCCATGTGGCTACCGTTTTGCTTATCCAACTCAATTGCGGAACAGCTCATACAGAAATGCTTGAAAAATTGCCTCTTTTTATCACCAGAAAAATTTTTTTTCAACACATTTCTCCTAAAGTTTTTAGCTTTTACAAAAAAAATGCCACTGTGTATTTTCAGTCAAAATTACACAACTATACTAATATTCAGCAGTTTTCCATTAAGAATTCCTTGGATTTAGGAGTCTGGGGATTTTAATTACTATTTTTTCAGAATATTTAATCATCGTTTTCCACTGAGGGTGAAAAAAAAATATTCCGGCCAAGTGTAGGTTTCCTTGCAAGGTTGAGAAGGGCAAGGGGGAGGAGGGGGCGCTGTATTTTTCCTTAAGGACACAAACATTCTCTTATAACTTAAGTCACCGCTGCACTTGTGAGCCTGACAAATTTAGAGGACTTAAAATCAATCAATAAAAAAAGAGCTTGACCACAAAGGAAGTTCTGGTCAACCCTTCAGCTTTACATCATAGACAACATTTATTTTATCACAGTCTTACAAAAATTAAAATAGAAAAATGCATCTTCTTGGAAAACAGTAGTTATTTTCTTCCCCTGCTCAGATATTTTTATAAGCCCAGTTCCACCAGCCTCACTCATGCTGAGAATCACCTTACCCTGCAGAGCAGACCATTTATTTAGAGGCAAGATACTATGTCCCAAGCAGGACACTAAGATGCCTCCACCCAACAAAAACTCTACTGTCCAGCTGAGCTGGACCAACCTACATCCCAGGTCCAAGTCTGGTTTGAAGCATTACCCATACTGTCTGGATACTGGCCTCTATAAATAAACAGGCAAGAAGGCTTGGAGAAGAGGTGAAGCGTTTCTCATTAGTTGCGAGCAAGGAAGGAAGTTGTACCTTACCAGAGACTGCGGGAATTCACAACTCCCTCCTTCCCTTAATAGCACTGCTGGAGGCAGAGAGGAGCAGGGCAGAGCAGCCTTACAGGGATGGTCCAGCAAAATAGCCAAGACAGCCTGTGAAATGAAATACTGCACATGAGTAAGGGTGGCAGAACTTGCCTGACAGATACCTTTCTTGCTGGCTAATCATAACCACAATTTATAGCTGTTTCCATTAAATCCTAGCAAAATGACACAACGGCACAGAGACTGATCTGAATTGCTGGCAAACACGTCTTAACCCATCTTGGTTCACAGAACTGGTTCTGATAGTTTGTCACCTCCCCCCGCCATGTTTTTGGTTTTCTGGTTGTTTATATGTATTGGCTTCAGCACAACTTCCACCGGGAAAAGGTTTCTCTGGTCCAGGAGAAAACTTCTGGTCAAAACACACATAAACAAACCTACTCAGAGCGGCCAACGGTTTCGGCATTCAGCTGGAGTGCAGAAGCCCTACATTTGAAGGCCTGACACAGATCAGGCAGCTGAACTTGGATCTGCTAAATCCAAGAGGGATATCTTAACCCAGAGGCAAGAGGCCACTCTTGGATGTTGCTTTCCTGTAGGAGCCATTTCAGATTGGATGTAAGTAATAAAATATTTGCTGGTAACAGTGAGACCAGTTCAGCAGCCCAGAGGCCAGAACTCTGAACCAGAAAGAGCAGGAACACGACACTGGGTCTCCCATACGCCAAGTGAGTGACTTGGCTATCTACCGGTTTACTGCGGTAAGAAGAAAAAACAAAACCTTTACGGATCCTGGGTCTTTCAAGCGGAATGGAAGAAACTTGAAATCTCACAACATCTTGTGCAACAGGAGAACCATTTCCTACTCGCTGCTACAGGGGGTAAATCTGCAGGGTTTATCACCTCTTGTTGCCAAAGTCAGAATCTGGCCTGCTGCCTTCCACCCTAATTCAGAATGCACTTTCATCTCTAGTATAAACACCGAGACATATCAAAAGCCCTGTTGACAGTACTGCTCTCATTTTCTGCTTTAAGAAGTTGCCAAAATGTACAAAATTAAACTCTCCGAGTCACAGTAGGCTGTTTTGTCAGTTTATCCAATCGGTAATGTAATACTGTCGTAACCTCTGTCATTCTCACTCTTCTTTTTTTCTTCCCCCACCCCCTTTCTTTCTTTCTGAAGCAAGAATTTCCCCTGGAAGGGAACACAGTTCCTCCAAAAATTAAATCATAGCATCAAATTTCAAAACCACAAATATAAATCAAATATCATTCCATTGACACTGAGGAATATTGCACTGCACGACACATGCTGCAGAAGCATTGTCCATGCCACAGGAGGTAGACTATGGCTATTACCGTGCTATAGGAGCTTCTCTTGGAATTTTCTCCGAAATTGCAGGAGCTGGAAAGAAGCATGCTTCACTGTCTCTTGCTTGCTACCTAAAAAGCACATTTGAGAACCAGCCCTGTATTTTTCGTGTTTTTCCTTGCTCCTTTCAAAACTAATGAGAAATTCCGGACCTCAAAAAATACAGAATTAGGTCCTTCCTAATTTCATTAATGAAAACATGAGCAAAATAAGCAGCACCATTTAACAAACTGCAATTCTGTGGAAAACTTCTAGGAAAACAGGAGCAATGCCAAACGTTTCTCTAGCATAGGAGTTCCTAAGCAAGGAAAAACATCCCCACAGTAAGGCATGCATGACATTTCCAAATGACCTTCACTTGCAATCAAAGTGTAACATACATTACCTCAGTACATAATTCATTCTTAATCTATTAACGATATGACTCATTAACGTATTAGTAGTAGTAGCGGTGTTAATAGTAGTAATACTACTAATAATGTCATTGCAGTGCTAACAGGTTTCAACATGCTAATTCTTCTACTCGCATACAACAAAAGGATTTGCAGCCCAGTACCACAGAGGTGGTGAGACAGAGTTTGATAGCCCTACCAGTTACTTCATGGGATGTCTGCTATTACCTCTTCTTATCTCCCTGAGGAATCACAGAAGATCTAAATGTGCACTCAGAAGGATTGTTCAGGTGTAAGATCCCTGACGGTATCTTTGCAGGACATGGGATGAAGCATTGCAGAATGCTTTTTTTTCATATTCCTCAAATGTTGCTGTTACTATTCAATCAGGCATGAAATGCCTAGGTAGGACAGAGTGGGCTCTTGGAGAAATTTCTGCTTCTCCAGGTTGCAGGAATACTCTTACCTCAGGGAAACGTTTTATGAAGTCATTTCACAGAGCCTGTCAAGAACCACTGGAGAGGAATAACACACAGCATAACAAAATCTGTTGCATCTCCAGTTTTCTACCCTACGCTTCCGTGCTTGGAAATCTCACCTGAAAGGAGGCTGGAGGAATAGATGTCTTAGTTTGGGACCTCCAGAAATGCAGTGCCCCTGACCTTGAGGCAAGGTCTGCGTTCACCCACCAGCCTCAGCCAGCACTGCCACACGGCCAGCAAGCCCACAGAGCCCAACCAAAGCACGCTGACCTACTCTGCCAGAGGCACCAGACACTTGGTGTTCGTACTCTGTGAAGGTAATATGCTTGCACAGCACAGGTCAGAGTTACTGCATGATTTCTGACCACACTGTTTGGTGCAGATCTGATCTATCATAAACATAAACACTGCTTACAAGATTTGGGGTAAAATCCAGATTCTGGTTTCAAGCATCCTTAAAATCTCCTGCTTTAAGAACCCAGCTTTAGGGTTAGGCCCTTCCCTGGTTCTACAAAACTGACTACGAAAAGAAAACTTGACAGCATCCCTGGCTTCACGCACAGCCAAAATCTGCCAGCACAGGTCTGCCTGCCCCTCCATGGTCGTGGAGGTGAAAATGAGCCCTCCTGCAATATCTTGGCCCATACCCCCGACTCCTGCGTGCTGGGGAATCCACACCTCAGCAGAGTATAAACTGGGAGCCACAGCTGGGGTGGAAAATATCGACAGCAGCATTATATAGGAACAAGAAAAAGCAAGACTGTAATTATCTTCCTGCTCACCCTCTTGGTGCTGGAATGACGTTTCTCCCATTAACGTCTCATCTACATACGAAGGTTGTGCACCTTTGAGTGTATCAGAAGAGGCAATGCACTAGAGCTCTCACCAGAAAGAAAAGCTGTATGGTATAGGTCACTTTAACGCCAAAATAACTGTATTCACATGAGGTCTGGTCCCACTATAACCAGTGGTAAAAAAAAAAATAATAATAATAATACAGAATTATTCCCTAACCAAAAAATTCTATCAATGCAATTTTTCATGTAAACCAGGCCTAAAAATAGTTCTTACCGTAGCTGCCAGGAAAATTGCCTAACTTTCCAATTCTTCCCCAAGTCTCTTGGTAGCCAGTAAGGCTTTTAAACTCTCATCTCTGGAATCACAGGACTAAGCAAGGACCTCTGTCCTTGCCATGGTGCCCACTAGCCTTGGGGTCTGCCCAGAGATGCTTGAAACCAGCAATGCTGAAGGTGCAAAACCAGGGGAACCATGTGGGCTCCAAATCCGGCATTTCAAAAGAAGGAAGGCACCATAACTGCAGCCTGTTTGCCTCTCAGATGGGTGGCTAGAGGACGCCCATTGAGGCTGACGATGCCGATGTCGCTCCGGCGCGGCCCCCTGGCAGCTCCGTGTCCCCGAGAGCAGCCAGAGAGAGGTCGCCAGCCCCACGGCCAAGGCTGCCGTGGGATGGCCGGGGATGGCTGGGCCATCCAAAGAGCTGTCAATGTTTACCTTCACGACTGGTGTATCTGGCTCCTACCTGCCAGCTTTTTGGAGCCCCCAGATTATTATTATCAAGGAAATTGTATGAAGTACTACGTGCCCAAGTGAGTAAGTAGACAGGCTCACCCACTGGGAATGGGAAAACAGAGTCTCAAAGGCAGATCTCTCCTCCTCCCTTTCCTCAGGCTTCCCTTTATTTCTGAAGAACCAAAACCAGCCTGGGTCACTCCATGCCAGGCTCGAGGGACAAGGCCCCAGGATCCTCCCTGCCCATTTCTAGCCTTCTTCATAGCTTTCCTCAGATCACCCAGATAATGAGCTGAAACCTGCTAACTGTGCACTTGCTGCAGTAACTTTGCAACCTTGCCATGGTTGTCTGCCTTCCTCCTCCAAATTAAACAACCCCCTGCAATCTCCACTGCGGTGAAACACAGTAAGTGGGGGGCTTACCCCCCCTGAAAAAAGGGAGAAGCTCCCTGATGCCTCTGTCCCCACTGTGTGCCGACTCCTGATAATCTGTCCCGCACAAAGGCTATATGAATGGCCCACATCCCGGTGGGGGATGTACGTTGCTTGGATCCACAGTGACTCCAACACCTCTCTGTTGAGATCTGCAGAGGGGTGAACTTTACCTCTGCAGTGCTTTTTTGAAGCCTCCACTGCTCCTCTCTAGAGGGGGGACAGTCCTCCCAACGCTCCTGCACTGTAGGAACATGGGCTTTTACATTCAGGCTGCTCTATGGAGGCTCTTTAGAGGAGAGCTCCTAAATTGAAACCACATTGCCCAGCCTGAGCCAGAGTCTGCTGCACGAGCCCTGTTTACTCCCCGAGTCTTTCCAGTGCTGATCGCTTCCCAGCGAGAACACGGAACAGTGGGGCTTACAGCTCCCGGGAACCTGCCAGCATGGAAACAGGAATGACTTACAGCTTACAAACCTCCACCAGAGCTCTGGGATGCTCTTCCATCTTTCCAAGTCTTGGTGGGTGCAAAGCGGTCTGAACAGCTCTTTGTGTCTGTAGCTGCTACAAGAGCAACACCTTTCCTCTTTTTTTTTTTTTTTTAAAGAGAAGCTGTTGGGACGTGCTCACCATCTCACTCTCTTCTGATAACCCTTTCGGCATCCTTCCGTTTTCTGGTTATTCATTTGTTACCCCTGAAATCTGATTCCTGATCTCAGCCCTCTCTTATCAGCCCCTTTCGCTGAGGAGTTCCAAAACAACGGGTTGGTTTTAATCTTTGCGCTCTTTCTCTGTCCCCAAGGCCTCGTTTTGCTGGGGGAGGAGGTGAGTGATAGGACTGACGTTTGTGGGGGGAAGGGGCTGCCATCCATTAACTCGCTGTTATCCATCTATTCATCTGCCTGGCAAGACAAAGGTATGATTGTTGCTCCAGTTGACAGACCTGCGCTGGCTTTGCTCCAGCTACCGTGGGTCAGGGGAGCAGAGGAGATACGGAGGCATGGCCCGAGCACAGCCCAGCAGCCAGAAAAGGCCTCCTGCGCGGGCTCTGCGCTGAGGTCTGTTCCCGACCGCTGGTACCCGAGATGCTCCAGCAAAGCAAGCAGGGGTGAGCCCATCCTGGCCACCTGCTCTCTCCAGTTGGGTGTGTAAACCTGCCCTGAAAACATGGATTGATTCTGTGCTGCCCCGGCATCCAGCAAACTCATGTTGGCTGTGCTCTTTTTTAAGCAATTATATAGGATATAGGGTGCTAGAACATGAGTTCCCTTATCTCTGTTTCCCACATTACACCCTTTCCTAAGGCAAATTGATGCAGCCCCATTGAAGCCGCGGCACTGACTGACACCAGCTGAAGATCTGGCCCTGATTCTGCCGTGCTTTGCCTCTGGTTAGTCATTTACACCTGTTCGGAGTGCAAAAGGCGACCAGCAGCAACCGCTCGAGCTGCAAAGCAGCGAAGCCCCATTCCATCGCCATCGGAGCCCGACATGCCACGCACCAATCAGTGGCACAGGGCCCACTTCCCCTTGCATCTGAGTTGGTTTTGGCGTTGCACATAGGCATCCTCTCTTCTGCTTCCACTAACCCTTGAGAGTGCTGCCAAGTCTCATGAAAGAAAAAGCTGTGACCCAGTTCCTGGAGGGTGACTTAGTGTAAATAACTTGCAGTGGCATGATGACACCCTCATGAAATCTAGCAGTGCACTTGTCAGTCCATGAAACATGGAGCCAAGAACCAGTCCCGATGCAACTTCACATGCTGAATATCTTTTCCTTTCCTTACACACGCAAAATCCCTGGCAATTTCCGGAAGAGTTGCGGTTGTGCAAGCCAAACAGGGCTTGGCTTATTTTCTCAATCATCAAAATAGTGCCAGTTTGCATGGACAACATCAGCTTTTGAGCAAAGCTTGCCAGTACTGAAAAAAACCTTTATGCCTGAATTAGACCCTAGTTCACTGCAGCTAGCTGGCTTTCCTGGGTTGCCTCTGCAGACAGCTTTAACCTTGCGGCTATAGAGTCTTCCAGGGACTCTGCAGACCAATCTCCACGCACTTGTAATACACCTGCAGGAACAGAGGCTGAGCTTTTCTCTGCCATTTTACGGATCTCAGTGGCAGCCTGTCTAGCTTGGCACTGTTTGGTAGCCTCAGAAGAGGCTGTGCAAACAACACTAAAGCTGGACAGCCACCAACAAACTTCTTCGTGTCCTCTGCTTTTCTTGGAGACTTCCAGGTACAGCTGTCACTGTTTTTTTTTTTTTTCCATTGCCATCCAAAATCCAATTTTGATCTCAAGCAAAATGGATCTAGCATTTAGATCTAAGGCACCATGGTTAGATCAGTGGGTTGCTTTGGGCTTCTAATTTCCATGGGGATTTGCATAATAAAATACAGTAATAGGCTGGGCATGTACATCGAGCAGTGGCTGTGAGCCAGGAGCTAATGAGCTCTATTGCAGACTCTTCAGCTCTGGACAAGTCACTTGACCTTCCAAAGTCACAGCATCCCCATCTGTGAAATGGGGATAGTAATACTTGCCTCACAGGGGTGTTGTGAGGATTAATTAGCTACTGCTTGTACATCACTTTGATGATCTTAAGAACTACATGCCTGTTAAGTATTGTTATTATATCGTGGCTGGGAAGATATTGCAGTTAGGGCTAAATCCCGCCCTTGGAAAAAGATGCGTCTTCCCCCACGTCTTGTAAAATCAGCTGCTAGGCTTGCGCAAGTAGCATTTATATAACTTTGGTACCAAACATCAGCATGCACCTTGTACCTTCGACGTTGCCAAATCCCCAGCACAATATCCTGCTGGGAGTCACGTGATGCACCCATCCCGGTGCAAGCAGCTTTGGGCAGGAGCCCGACTGCAAGCTCCTTCTCTCTCTTCCCCCATGCCAACTTCCCCTGAAATTAGTAAATGTTTCCATCAGGCATTTCACTGGTGACCTCAGGTCCAGAGCTCAGCGCGCCATACAAAGCCCACAGGCGCACCAGCCCAGGCAACACACGCTACGCGCTGCCGAGAGGACAGCCCGCGCGGGACAGCGTGCCCAGGACCGCCGAGCGTGCTCCTGCACATGGCAAAGCCGCGAGGGCTGCAGTGAGACGGGAAGTCTGCAGAAAGACACGGATACGTGCGCGAACACAGCTGGGAAAGGTAAGCTCCCCTCGCCTAAACTCTGTCCCTCAGGTTGGCACTTTCTTGCTCAGCCTTACGCTCTCCCGTTCGCTCACCGGAGAGCAAAGCCCTTTCTCCTCCTCAGCATTTGGGCCTAGATAATACAAAATAGAGCACAAAGAAAAGAATTCCACTGGCTGCACTGGGCTATGGCTCAGGATCATTAGTAGGCTCAAACCACAGCATCCAGCCTACTTGAGGAACACATAGGAGTTACGCATCCAAATTTCAGTGACATTTAGTGGAAGTCAGCCAAATGGCTCCCTTTGATTCCTTTGAAATCTGAGCCATAACTGTCACTGTATCTTAGACGTGTGAACTGCTCTGAGAAGGCTCCCATATAGATTAGACTGCGATCAAAGAGTTCCACTAAACTGAATTTTATGAAGACGGAGAGTTGAGGTGAGGCTGATCGGCAGCAATATTATCTGCAAAAAAAGCCCCCAGACTAGCAGGTTTGAAAGGGTTAAAGAAGAAAGTTGTTCGGGTAGACAGTGTACATTAACTATCATTTTCAGTCAGCATGCAATGACTGGTTAGCAGGGCTTATCATCCTCAGCTATGTGAGGAATTACAATAAATGCCTGAAATGCAAGCAGGTTTCCGGCTTAGGTAGGTAAATAATGGAAGTCACTATTTTTGTCTGAGCTGCACGAATTCCCCACGCACACATAGTGCCCACCCCCTCCCCACTGTAACACGCCTAGCCCTGCTCCCTGCTGCTCACAAAATGAGGCCCTTTCATGCATCCTCGGGACTTTGCTTTGTCTGCAGAAGGAGCCGACTCATGATTTCCTCTTTGGTGGAAAGCAAGAGGTTACGTTTGTTGCATTCATGTGTTTTAAATGCTTTCAGAATGCAATGACCTAAGGATGAGCAGACGGAGATATGAGCAGCTCTGAGACAGGGACCGCATGATTTGTAGGGGAAAAGAAACAAAACAGACAACCGGAGCATAGTTCTGGCACTGTCAAAGCCTGGTAGCGATCCTCTCATTGCCTTCAGTGACATGAGGCTTCACCTCCGCCGCACCATCCCGCACAGAAAATACTTTCAAACTATTCAGCGATTCAGCTGCTATTCGAACAGCCACTGGAGAAAAACACTGGCTGCCTCTGCAGGATAGAAACAGGGAAAACTTTGGATAGCACTTAGTAGTAAATAGGGAATAAAGTCATTACAGTCGAGCAGTTTATTCTCATTTAGCCCGAGGCCCTCTTCCCTGCCCTGGCATCCCCAGGCACGTGCCTGACCTGGCCTCTCTCGGAGGCCCCCCTGAGGTTTGTGCGACGCAGCCTTCACACGCCAGCTCAAGAAAACACCGGGCTCCCGCCACGGGAGGGGAACCGGGGTGAGATCCCGCGCCTCGTGCAGTCCCACGTTGATTTGGCCGCGCTCCAGGAAAGCCGGCGAGAACCTCAGCCCTTGAATGCACAAGCTGATGTGAACCACCGCTGGGGAAAGCCTGGCAGAGGCACGGAGCCGACGGTGCCCGGGAAGGGTTAACCAGCGCCCGGGCTCGGAGCGCGTCCTCCCTCGCTGCTTCACACACGCCGCACTTCTTCGCAAAGTGAACGTATTAACACTGGCATGCTCCCACACACCGCCTTGGCTCTCCTCCAGGAAATCACAACCCAGCTATTTGGCACACAAGGCCGCAATTTTATTTACACAATCAACTTCTTGATAAACATAAAACTTACAAAATATACCACGCCCTTAAAATAAAAAAGAAAGAAGTGGGGGGAGAACTGCAGTAATCTGAACGTCTCGGCTAGAAGGGCCAACCCGCTTTGATTTGGTACCCCCATCCCCAAAGAAATCACCTGTGGCTACGCGCGGGTTTGCCCTGGCTTTAAGGCAGGATCCTGCTCAGGGAGGACACGGAGGGGCTCCACGGGGCTGGCAGCTGCCAGGGGGATTTGCGCTGACCCAGGCAGGTTTGCTCGTGGGCAGCGGGGAGCGTAGGCACCTGTGGCACCCCCGGGCCCCTCACCTTGTGTCACCCCTGCTCCCGGCGAGCGTCCCCGTCCCCTCAGCAGGGGAAGAGGGCCCTGCTTTGCCAATAACCTCGAAGCACCATGAGCCCGCCTCGTTTACTGCTCTTGTCCTCCTCTGGACATGGCGCTGTGGGGAGGGTCTGGTCTCTACAAACACTGTACATTTCAGCTCCATGCCCCTTAATCGGCCTGACCAGTTGCAAGTGGAAGGTGTAGGTTTTCTCTGGGGACGGAAAACACTGCTGATTTCCTGTGGCAACCGGATTTTCCGGACACATTCCACTTTGCCAGAGCACCAGCCAATTCCGCCGGGAAGCCTCAACCTCCAGCAGCCCCCCAGAACTTTGCTGATGATCTGCCTAACCATCAGCCTTGCAATGAAGTGAGAAGCAGATGCATGCTGCTTGTATCACCTGAACTCAGCTCCACCACCATCCCCCTCACCTTTTGAGCTTTTTTCTCCACTGACCCCTTCAAAGCAATCGTTTTGCTTGGCTTTTTGACAAACGGCTCAACCTCACTCCATTGATTCTGCAGATACTGGAGACCAGGGCAGCACCTGGTGCAAGGTCTCCAAGAGCTGGGGCTAATGCTCATTCTGCCGTGCTTCAAACTGCACCAAGACATAAGCATCAAGACAAGGAGATGCTTCTCCACAGCCTAAATCCCACTCAAGAGAAACTGCATGAGGAAAAATAATGGGCCAAGGGCATTAAACTGATTTATACTGGTTGAGGATCTGGACAAATCTACTTTATTCCTTACAGATAAAAAGATCTGCCTGAGGCTAATAAGCTTTTGATAGTTTCGGAAACAAAGATTGATTCTATTTTTTTTCTTCCACAAATAGGAAGAACCACCTTCAAATACCTGAGACACACTGCAATCATTTAGACAGATAAACATCTTGATTCCTAGAGATAATAGGAGCTGAATGGTTGGCCTCAAAACCAAGCATTCGTGACAATTCTTGAAACAAGAATGTTATTACTCTCCATTTCCACAACAATTTACATGCGACTGCAAAGAAAACCCTTCTCCCTATGCAGCCGGATAATGTACTCTAAACACACTACCCGCAGCCTTGCGATAGTACCTGAACACCCGGAGGTGGCTGCTGCCTGCCAGAGATTTTGCTTCTCTTCGCAAGCTGGGAAGGGAGAACATGGGTTCACCTAAGCAGACGGCAACTGTGACTGAAATTTCTCATGCTATCTGATACAAAACAACTACCATGTGTTTGCTCCTCTCTCTCCATCTCCAAAAAGCAGCAGCTGAAATGACAGCCACCAAGATCCGTCAAGAGGAGAGCTTGCCCTTTGGGGACTGCACCTTGGCTCACGTGGCCAAGTCACAGAGGAATTCTGAGGCTGCTGCGCGAGGCTGCTGCAGCTACTCCAGTCAAAGAGCTTGTCGGTGCCATCTTATTTTTGTGGCACCCATCCCCTAAGGGTCTTGCACTCACCATCGCAACAAGATATTTGCAAAGAGTAATTTACATGTCTCCTACACATTCAGCTGCCCATGAACAAAAAGCTGTGCTTGTATTGTGAATCACCACTTCAAACACCAGGTATTGCCTGATTTCTCTAGAGGGGTCATCTGCTGCAATTTTATAGCGAGTAGTACCACATCTACTGGTTTCCACTAAAATAATTTTAATGTACCTAAGAACCTCATCTCTGACTTACAGTCAATTTTTATCACCTGGGAATGCAGGCACTTGAATGCCTCAGATGCAAAAACCAGAAGGCAACTTCCCTCCAGCTCTAGGTACTAAAATCCCAGGCTTTCTAAAGCCAATCTCAAGATTACACTTTTTTGAATGCTAGCATAACTGCTCTCATCTAAAAGAGAAACAGCTCTCAGTATGCAGGTGTTTAATATAAGAAGTGCTATAAACTGGCAAACCAACTGAACTGGTTTGCTGAAAGTACGATCTACAAATAGCCTCCTTAGTGCATCTGTTAATCTTACATACTATACATTACAGGCAAAAACGAAATGCCGCGTCAGAAGTGACACTTGGATACCACGTACTTCCAGCTGCATGTAACCACTGCACGCTGCTGCCACTGCCTTTCAGCGCAGGCATGCAGAAGGAGCTCCATCCACCCAGCGGCAGCAGCCCATGGCCTACTTGCTGCTGGCTGTGTGCGGCCTCCTGCGTAGCCAGAGCAGCAGCAGCAGCTTTTCTACGGGGCAAAGGTGGGCTGAAGGGAGCCTAAAGCTATCAGTCAAACCACCTCATCTAATGCCATCCATCCAAGAGGGCTTAGACCACTGGCCAACAGCCCAGAGCGGCTCCTGCACCACGGCTCTTTCTGTTGCTAAACATGGGGAGATAACACTGGCAGGATCAAAAGCGGCGAGTGCTCAGAGCTCCCTGGAGACCTCCCATATCCTTGCTACCATTTGCAAAGTTAAGGGGCTTTGCAAAACTGAGTAGCCACTGGGAGAAAGTAATTTGGACCGGTGACCACTGCCCCTTCAGAGTAATGCCGGGATGAGGACAAAATGTGAGGGATCTTGTGCCACCTCACCGTCACACCTCACACCGTGTTTGCCTTGCCCTCCTCTTCTCCTGCACTTCTACCATGTAAGATTGAGGTACAAAGACCAGGGAGAGCCAGGGCCCGAATGAGAACTATCACAGCTCTGCAAGAAAGCACGGGGTCCGTCAAGTTGAGGGACATTTCCAACAGAAGCACTGGTGGTTTCTCAGAAACAGGCTCCAAATTAGCCTCATCGAGCCTCTGAAATAAGAGCCACGGGAGGGCAAGATGTGGAGGAGGACTTCAAGGGTGCTTTCAAATGAACTGAATCAGAGGTTTACCCAACCCCGCTCTGTCAGAAGTTTCTGAATAACGCACTGGCTTGAACCACTGGAAAGAAACAAATAAATGAGCTGGCAACTTTCACAGGGAGGAGCCTTGAAGCCCAGTTCCCAAGACCACGCCAACCAGCTCGGTGTGACAGCATGCAGGAATGAAAATAGGTAGGTAACATTAACAGAAATACACTGAAACTTAATAACAGCAGCTTGTCAGGACATGCACCGAAGAGAAATGGCTCATAATAGCTACAGCTTGTGTTATGAATGTTTCATAGCCATCTGGCTAAGAGAGCTGCCTAAACTCAGCTGGTGTTCTGTGTACGCCGTGGTAAGCCAAGGTGCGTGCTCTGGAAGGAGACTGTCAAACTGAAGTCCTAACATCTGTATTCAAAAGAGACACCATTTCTCTTGTCAGACGAAAACGCCTTAGAATAGCAACACAGCAATGAAGCGAGCTGCTAATGAGCTAAGGCCGCATCCTCCTTTGGTGTAAATCAGCGAGGCTCACTCAGGGCAAACAGAGTTACCCTGATTTACACCAACCCTATGCTCCAGCCCCATTGCATTAACCTCTCCTCGGTTCAGTCGTAACTTTCATACGTCTATCAGTCGTTTAAAGCAAGGGCACAGTTTGCAAGAAAAAGTAATCCCCTCGTCTTTCCTCTCCCCATCTGATTCGCATACAAAATGGGCTTATGAACTCAAAAATTATGGGAGGGATTCAGGGAGGAGGAAAGGGAGACACAAGAGCCCTTTTATTTTGCGTCTTATTCACAATGAAAATTGGCACAGAAGCCAACCACATACATTAACATAGTTTGGGCAAGTTTAACTCTCATGAATACATTTCTGTGGAAAAACTATGTGACTATGGAAAAATCCCCTCTTTTTTGCCACTTGAAAAGATAACAGGCTTCTATGTGGAGCATACCCAGAACCTGCCTGATTCAGAGACATGGAAATACAAAGATGAATAAGGCTGAGTTTCCCATGCTAGGGGCCCATGGAAACTGAGAGGGGAGGAAGAAGTAAGGAGGCCCATTGACTCAGGAGAAGGACTTTCATCCTACAGGTGAAGGAAGTATTTGAAGGCACGAGTAACATTGCAGGCCTGTTCCAGAGCCCATTTAAGTCGCTGGCAAACATTTCATTGACTTCACTGGGATGTGGGTCAGCGCTAAACAGTTTTAAAATATAATCCAAGGCTATTTCCACATCGCTGCGTAATGAGTGGGATTCAGAGCAATTCAAGTGTGCCCAGTCCTGTGACTTACCTGTTTTCTGTCCACATCCCTGGCTGCTAGCCTGGCTGCTGCTTGGGCTCAAAGTCTCTGTATTTTGAGAGGAACCACTGAAGAAGAGCTGAGCTGAGAACCTTTCTGAGGCCTGTCTCGGACTGAAGTGCACACTAGATTGCACCTACTTCTAAGTAAGGCAGTCTGGGAGGAAGAAAAGCTTTGGCCAGGTGTACTGGGGCATCAGCTGCACTTCTCTCCTCCTGTCCTCTATCCCTGAACATGGGCTGAGGAGGGCTCTCAGCATGTGCTGCAGGCTTTGCAATGAGCAGTGGGCTTATCTGCTGGACAACATGTGCATTCCCGTGCGTGATGGCAGAAGTGCACTTGGACACCAAATCTGGAATTTAAAGCCAGTCCAGCCTCCAGCCACATCCCCTTGTGCTGGGATCGTCTGACCCAACCCCAGCCCAGATGCAGCCTTACAAGTTCCGCAGAATCTCTTGAGTTACACAGAAACAGCGACCATCTTCATACATCCCTAACTGCAACCTACCAGCTATTGCCATTCCAATATAAAAATCCTTCTCCTTTGCTCACTGCCGTCCTACAGCACCAGCCTTGCTACAGTGCCACATTTATGGCACTGTATCCTCGATGGTAACCTCAGAATTACTATTTTCATTTGAGAGAACCAGTTTGCCTTATTATTAGCCTACCTGATACAACAGCTTGCATTACAAGTCCTTCAACAGACCACTTGAGTAGCATGTCATTGCGCTAGGCCTTTAATATCTTGCTAATTAGTTTCATAAATTACTAATTGAACTCTTTAAATGACTCATATTGGTATAGCGAATCTCACCATACAGAAAATTCAGCAATCTCAGAAGAGCATACATCACAGAATCATCCTCTCCTGCCAGGTAACACAAAATTAAGCAGTGGGGTAGGTGCAGGACAGGGAATTTTCCTCCAAGATTAGCAGTTCAGAGCCCTTATCGCTGTGATATATCTAAGAACCACATATTTTGCACCTGCCTAAATGTGGAGTTTCCACTGATGTCAGTGTGTGGAACAAGCGAGGCATACAGAACCACACGTCGGGGGCAATGGATCTGCAGAGCAGATCGAAAGGGAACGTCCTCCCTCTGGGACAAGTCCATCCATAGTGCAAGCTCTGTTGCTGTAATGACACTTAATGCACATCACCACTGATGTCATTGCTAAATTCAGTCCCACTGGAGAGATGGGGTTTGGCAGTGAGCAGCGAACAGGTTTTCTTGCAAACTGTCCAATGCTGACCACTTCCAGCAACGCCAAGAGGCTGTCTTTGCCTTTTCTAACACAACTGTCTCTAAATATAACCTAGAATCAATGTCTACACATGGCAATAGCTTGTCAGACGGCAAAAAGTGACAGAGGCTTTCAGGACCAGTTCTCCAAATGCACAATTCCCTACTCCGTACTGTGCTGGCTGAAGAGGGGTCAGCAGGGCTTCAAGCAGATTTGTCTGACTGACTCTTCGCTCATTGACCTGCTGTTTTTCCCTAGCAGCCAGCCCGATAGCCACTTGCCTTGGAGCAAAGGATGGGCTTCTTCTCACCTATCTCCCAACAATGTTGATAGCTACATCTGCTCAGCCACATTCACCTCCCATCAGAGTTAGTGGAGTGCGATAGGCACTTCTGGGGAGTAAATCACCTGGCCTACGGCAGATGCCTACCTTAGGATGAGATCAGTATCGTTCCCCGACAGCTGCGAAGAGCATTTAGATCTGGATCAGCTGTAGATGTCCACGTACTGTCAGAGGAATCCCATCCCAAGCGAGTGGTCAGATGCTGAGCCGCTGCTGCTGCTGCTGTGACAGATTAAAAGCACAGTTGTTTTACCACACAATTGGCCCAGTGCATGTCCCTTGCTCCTTGCCCACCGATTTGCACTGCTCCTAAGCTGTCTTTTATGACTGGCCCTAACACAGGGAACCGAACCTGCTGCTGTCCTTACACCTCCAACAAGCGACGAGAACATGAAGACCGCCACATGTGCACAGGCAGTGCTGCTCTAACACAAAGGCTTGAAGCAGAACTGGTTAGCTATTACGAGTAGACAACAAGCCCCAAAAGGGACCTTTGCAAACATCTCCGCTGGTCTCCTGCATTACCGGTCAGCCTTCCACCCAGTAGATTTCTGAACTTAGAAAGCTACATGGTTCCCTGGTATAATTACGGGTATATTCCCACTGGATTTGGCACCACTGGTTAACCAAACATCACGCATTAGCTCCTAAGAGAAAGACATCATTTGTTTTACCCACACAAGGTTTATCTTGTAGCAGCCATCAACTTTCCATGGAAAGACCATGCTCTACTACACATCAGTCATGAGAGGCAGCTTCTAAACTTTAATATCTCCAAAGGAACAATAACTGTGACCCTTCCAATATTTTATATTTGCAGACAAGCAGTATGAACTCACTGGAATCAGCAGGTGGTGTGTGTTCAGCTGCTCAGAGCAATGTTCAGCTTGCCTATTCCCAGCGAGGGCAGCTGACATCAGAGAAGCAATGCCCTGTCAATGTGCCATTCAGTGGATAGGAGAGCCCAGAGTTTGTATGTTAGACATGGAAGTGTTTTGTAACATGCAGATGTTTTCCATGCAGAGGCTGAGAAAAGTGATGGACAAGATTTTGTAAATCTTGTGCTGTCGTGTGTTTTTTTTCTTTTCTTAATTCCTCCCTCACATAACCCCATTTCCTTGCCTTGTTTTGTATGGAAGAATGATACCATTAAAAATGATGGGTTATATCTGTAGCTGATATAATTTGCTATGACTCTGCTGACTTCACAGAGCTATGCCTGTTTACACAAGTTGCAAATTTCTCACATCAATTTAGATCTATACAGATTTACATCATGGGGAATACTGCTACATTTTTTTTTCCATAGCTAATAAGCTGCTTGGGAAAAAAAAAAAAAAACCCNATTTAGATCTATACAGATTTACATCATGGGGAATACTGCTACATTTTTTTTTCCATAGCTAATAAGCTTCTTGGGAAAAAAAAAAAAAAGACCCTTGACATCTATTAAAGTTGTACTTGGAGACAAAGATTTCAGCAGATGCCTCTCCCCATCCTTTCTCATGTCCTTCGTGCTGCTCCTCAGTTGATTAAAGGGTCCTCCCATGACCACATGAGCCAGAGCCAGGCTGCGCTGCTGAGCAGGACAGTGCCCACGGATGCACCCAGGGCTGGATCTCCTTGTTGACACACAGCTCTGCTCCCTCTCCGTCTCCTCAAACAATGCTGCAAATGCAACACATCCCAAATGTCCCCGAGTCCTGCTAAGCACAGAGCCCTCTTCATCACCACCCAGGCTCACAAAGGGGATGTAGGCAAAAACTCCTGCTCTGCTTGATAGAGGGCAGTGACCTGGATGCACAGGTCCCTCTGCCCAGGTGAATTCCTTAACCACCAAGCTAATAGCTATTTTTAAAAAGTTCTCCTTCCCTTTCATTTTCATTTTATGAAACATTTCAAGAGGCCTTGCTTTCATCTTCCTATGGAATAAAAACACATTTCGAAACCTCACCATTTTCTATTAAATGAAATTCTTGTGTTCCCACTTGCCCTAACCAGAAGTACTGTACCACCATGTCTGCAAAATATATTGTATTGTGCTATGATCTTGTGCCGTTCTGCAGAGAAACACAATGAGGTTTCACATGACATTACAAACTGACCTCACTCAAAACGTCCCTCCTGTAAGTACCAATCTACACCTATGGCACACATGAAGCCAGACACTTCGCATTAGGAAACAGCTTGCTGAGCAGGCTGGAGAGCTTAAACGCTTCTCAAAACTCAACAGCAACAACACTTCTGCTGGACAATGAGCTGAGCGTGATTTGGGGATACACTGAATCATCCAAGAGAGTCAGGTGACTTAAGTACCAAATTCTTTGCCACATTTACTGATTTAATGTGACCGCTGAAGTTCTCCAGGCTTCTTTGGAAGCCCCACTTGTGATTGCAGGAACCAGTATGTCCAAGACAATCCCACAGGTTGAACACTGTCATTAAAAGCATGACCTGTTCCTGCTTGAGGCAAATGATGGAGTCCCTGCAGAAGTGGTAGTGAATTAACTGGCTGTATCATCTATCACTGCAGTAGCTCTTTACTATGAAGCAAGACCGCTGGAGGTCTCTGAGGCCATGGTAGAAGTCTTACATTTCTTCCAATTAAAGCGGAGCTTGATACTGCCTAGCGACCTGCAAGATATGTTGTGTGTACATTTTCTGGATGAATTGAGAGAGCAACCAAGATGATCAGGAGCTGGAGCGCATGATGTCCAAGGACAAGCTGAGAGAATTAGATGTGTTCGGCCTTTGGAAGAGAAGACAAAGGGGAAACCTTATTTCTGTCTGCAGCTGCCTCAGAGACAGTACAGAGAAGACAGAGCCAGACTCTTCTTGAAGGTGGACAGGGACAGGGCAAGAGGCAACAGACAGACATGGGAACAGGGAGAATTCCAATATAAGGACAAACTTTTTCACCATGAGTGGTCAAACACCAAGACAGAGGTCCAGAAAGATTGTCTCCACCATGGAGATATTCTAAACTTGACTGGACGAGGAGCTCAGCAACCTGCTTTGAACAGGAAGGCCTGCGACTAGATGATCTCCAGAGGTGCCTTCCACCCTAAACCATTCTGTGTTTTTATGAACGATCCAGATGTTTGGGAACCACCTCAAGAATGTGAGATAACTTACCTGAGGCAGCATCCACGTTCTGTTTCTCAGCCATGAATACTATTTCAATAAGTAGACACAAAGAAAAGGCAGGTATTCTTTAAAGTAATACTGCTCACCTGCATCACCAGTCACACCTACTCTCTAAACCCTTGAGCTTAATGTTGCACCTATTTCAGAACGATGTGTTAAAGCCTCTCAGTTCAGCCCGCTGCACCGTACAGTCCTTTCCCGCACAGTCTGCTGCTCATTGCACCGACAACTCACACCTCCTAGAAAGCACCCCCGTACGGCTGTCCTCCTGCAGCCCACCTTCACCGTGGTGTGCGTACGTGCCGCACTGTACGCTGCTTTCCATATGATCTCCTGCTCTGAGATCAACGTTTCCATCCTGTTTCTCTTTCCCCGAGACTGCTAACGTGCTAGAGGTTAAGCTGCCTCTCAAACAGCCCCCTTCCCACTTAGCCTGTGTCCCGGGATTTTCTTTCATGAAAAAGGCACTGTAAAGGCTCTGGACCCTGTGCTATGATTTACACTTTTTCATCTCCTGTAGAAAGCCTGCCATGTATGTGATGATACCATTCAGCTCCGTTTACCTGAGAACTTAAAAAAATACCGTCAGAGGTTGTTTTTTCCATATGGGTAAATAGTAGGGGTGGGAGTATTCCTTATGGGAAACCTGGAACAGTCGCACTCTGTCGGCCTGACATTTCCTGCTGTAATTGAAACTTTTGATGTTAAAAATTCCATTTACACAGTGTCTCTCTAAGCCAGGCGGGGAGCAGGGCAGAGGTGGGCACAGCGTTAGCACAGTTTCCCCAACTCCCCCACTGCAGCCAGTTAAACTATAGCAGGTGAGATGCATAGATGTTAAGGGAAGGAATATGAGGAAGGAAATACCAGCTGAGTTAGGTAATTTGGGTCAGAGGAAGCCAGGCATAGTTACAGAGGCAGGTACAGATTAAATCAGCTTGAGGCTCTAGGTCTTCGCTTCTGCCCATGGCCCTGCCCAGGAGGCCAGGCAGAGGTGCACCCGCATGGTCCTGTGCTCACAGGGGGATGTGTATCTTGGACATCTGGGCTCCGCCTTGAGAAGACGGCCAGAAAAATAGCTCCCTCGGAACTTATGGGGACTTCTGACCTGACCCAGTATATAACCCCATAGGTCGGGTTTTTATGACCTGCCTAAGTTTGCCCTCTTGCAAGTTAAAGGGCCTTTAGCTGAACGTCTTTAAAAATCCCACCGAAGCCACGCAGCCTAACCCTCAGCCAGATCAGCTAAATTCTAATCCAAATCCCAGCTGGCCTCAGGCAGGAATCCAGGCAGAGTGGCCCACTGCCGCCAAACACAAGCTTAAGCTAGCACCAACCCCGGACCCCACCATAACCTCACCCCTGAAGAGAAGCCCAAACCTGCTCCCCACTAAAGCCAGCCCAGCAAGCCTGGCCAGTCTCAATTCAGTTTATCCACAGGGCTCCTTCCAGCTGGGGACGCATCTCACGGGTCCACAGGGCTCTCGCCCAGCACAACTCACCCGTCCTCCACCTCAGCTCTGCAGCAGCTGCTGGCTCAAATCCTACCTCTACCCCCAGCTCTACCCCTCCTCAGGAGCTCCAGTCGTTCCCAGCCCTCAAGCGAGCCAGACGCCTACCCTCCTCCTCCACGAAACCTCCGCAGACTCTTCAGGGCTGAACAGCAGCAGCAAGAAACATCCGAATGCTGGTATCACCACTGGCCCCAGCTCCCCGCTAGCAGTAAATACATTAATAAGACAAAGTACAGGACAAAGTGGAATCCTTGTGAGTAATGGACATAATTACATTAGCTAGTCTAAGTAACTTTATGTTAAGAAATATTTTTGGCATGCCATGAAAAGTTTAAATCCTGTCACACCCCAACAGTTACAAAAGTCAAAGACAACACAGCATGAGCTTTATTTTAACTGTTACATGCATTTGCATAAAAATGCTTCTTCAGAATGATGATACAGCCTTGCTTCCCTGTTTCATTTTTTTGCTGTTTTCCTTTTGATGCAACTTTCTTGTACCCTCAAAGGCACGAAGCAGAAAAGGAAACAGTTCTGCCTGCAACTCTTTTCTCAGGCACCTTGAAAAAATAAGGTTTGATATTTTGTATTGAGCTTCTTCAAGATATCCAAAGAGAAGACAGTAAAAATAAACAAGTACCTAAATTCACCAATTATTTCTGAAAATCAGGATCTTCATTGTCAAATATGCATCTGACCTTCCAGCCACAACAGCGATAGCCACAATAACAAGCAAATTAAATTCACCATTATTCTTTCTAGCAATGCTTACAAGCAATGGGCAGCATGGGGTGAGAAAACTGAAGCTGGCTCTACAAAAACAGACATTTTAGAAAGGAAACAAATGAGTTATTTTAACAGCTGTTCAATTAATTCTCATTTGCAGCCCTGTAACATACATGATAATTGACGATGAACTCAACCCATGCCTTGGAGTACCACAAAAAGTTTGCTCAGGAACAGAAATGGGTGAAAAATTCATGTCAAAAACTATTCTGGCCCTCAGAAACACCAATCAACTAACACATTTTATACTGCTGGCTTTCTCAAACTCTGTCACCAGAATAGGCAAAACTAAAACCTGAAGCTATCAGCTGTTAGATTTTGATGCTAAATTTAATATACAGATGCTCATTTTTCTTGAAATATTCAATTTGGATATTTCTGGGAATAAGTCTGAATTTCTCCACTCAGAAAGTTCTTTTACTTTTAAATTCACCTTATGCCTTTGAAATAAATAAATTAAAAAGCATCAAAAACTAGTAATGAAATACTTTGCTTCAGATTGCGCAAAATGTTTTCTCTGAGACAAAATTAATCTTTTTTTCACTTCTGACTGACTGAATACTTTGGGGTAAAATTCATTTTGGAAGACCTAATAAACCAGAACCGCAAGTGATCCCAGTGCCTACCAGTTCTTATATCTCCACCAAGGAACCTTTCACAAGAAAATTCATAATGTGAGTTCCAGTTTTCCCAGGCAAAGTTGGGATGATGCATTGCACAACAATCATTTTTTCTACTACAGTGGCATCAAGAAGCCTCCTACGACTGCGACTCACAGGTGCCCCATTATTCAAAAGGCTGCCCCTTACCTGAGGGGTTCACAATTGGAAGAGAAAGAAAGATGGGAAAACAAAAACAAAGTGACTTGCCCAGTGCCATGCAGCAGACTGACAGCAGTCTGGTTCACCTCGGCTCTTACTTCAGTGACCTATCTGGTAGGAGCGTAAGTTAGACTCGCTGGATAAAACCTTTATTTTGGCTTCTCCTGCCTTATCTCCGCTTTGCGGGCTGGCACAGGGCAGCAGAACTTCAGCAAGTACAAATGTAGTGGTCTTCAGCAGCTGCCCAGGGGAAACCAAGTAAGATCTTTATCTTGATCTTATTTTGATCTTGATCTTTGTCGACCTGGCACAAAGAACTCCCAGTGTGCCACTAGCAGAAGCCACGTACCAGAAATTATCAACTGTAAAGTAAAGAAAAAAAAAACTGAGGAGGTAAAAGAGATATAAGGTAAATAGGAAAAGAGAAGTGCTGTCAGGAACTGATGGCAATACTTAGCATAAGAGTTGTGGGAGTCTCTGGTCTACTGCTATGGGTAAACATTTGTCCAAATGACAGCACATGGTGGAAAATCATGTGAGATGGGCCAGAACTAAGTCGTGATTGATGAGCCTTGGAAGAACAGGACCTGGCTCTCCAATGTTGGTTTTGCAACCTTTGATCTTTATAGCCACGCATTATAAAGCGGTTTCAACTTGTAACTAAATTCCTAACATACTCAGCTGTAAAATCCAGACATATCCTGAGTAATAAAACAAATACATAAACTGGAACTTAGGTGAGAGAGTCATCTTTTACTGTCACTTAATGCTGGGAACACCTAGAGCTTGTTATAATAGATTCAGTAGGAAAACGTAATTTTAAGAGCGGCATGAAGGGATTTTAGCTAGAAACAAATTCATTGGGCTGTACAGACTACATCATTAATCCTGCCTGGCTGATTTGCAGTGCCTCTAAAGAGCATAGCAGAACAGGCATCTTGCAAACTGTTATATGTGCTGTAACTACACCACACGATGTTCATCAAATACGGCTTCTATCACGCTGTGTATCAGAGCCACAGGCCTTCTGCAAAAACGTCATTCTAAGAACTTCTTGCCTACTGTGGATGTAACCAATAAATCAAGGCAGTTGCACAAGCCACAACCTAGGTGGCATTAATTAGATCAGTGGAAGTTATGATCCAACATAATTATCATTGCTACCCCACCTACGTTTAATTTCAGTGTTTCTTCCTATCTTTCCCCCAGAGGGTCAATAGGAGAGCTAAACTACATGCTTCAACAGTGTCAGTCTCCAGAGGCAGCACGAAAGAGCCACGTTTAGTAATTACATAAGTGCAAGTAAGGGGAAGGGGACTATCACGAGATGCGATCAGATACTATACAGCAAGGGGAGAAAGAAAGAAATTCACCCTTTGCCCCTTACACACCCTGAAGCTTTGCGATGGGAGAAGAGGTCTAGGTTTTCTGCTTCCAGATCTGACCCAGCAGTTCCTATTCAGCAAGGTGTTTACATACAGAAATCGCTGTAAGTGCATGGGCAGTCATATTGAAGTAAACCTGATTTGCCAAAGTCTTAAAAACATACTGAAAACAGCCTGAATGGCATGTCCCAGTGGAGGGAAAGAAAGGTCAATGTACTGAGATGGGACTTGGGGCATCTCTGATGACACCTATACACCTGTACCAGCACATACCTAAGCACAACAGGAACGCGCATGGAGAAAGAAACAACTGGCATTGAAGACCTGACATCCGCACTGTGTGCATTTCCATTCTGTGCATGTTTTACTTCAGACAAGCTGCAGTCTAGCAGCAGCAGCAACCAGAACGAGCTGCCTATGCCAGTACAGTCCTGGAGAGCATCCACCAACTTAGTGCCACTCCAGAGGAATCCAGTTCATGTCCTCCAAGACAGCACTGCAACACAGGTGTGCAGGTAAGTGGGGATCACTGGGAGACCCATTTCAGAAGCACGTTGTTGAGCTCAGATAAAACGCTAATGCTAATGCTGGTCCCCCTTCCCTGCTGGGCACTGACAAGTGACTGGGGATACATGTCCGACACTTCAGAGACTTCTGAGCAAGCATCTCCTGAGATAATGACAGAGCAAGAGCCACAGCAGTATAACCAAGTCAGTGTGACACCAAGCCTGGGCTATTTCGCACTGATGAAATAGTCCAGCGTGACAACCCCGATGGAGGTCTGCACTGGACCAACACAAGCGTCCCTGGGGAGCACTACACTGCGCGGCCGCACCGACACACGGGTAGCCAGCTCCCCTGTGCGGTGCGTGTGTGTGCTCTTCGTCTCCGTCACTCCCTCTGTCAATAGGGACAATTTCACAAGCCTCAGTCTCTGAGGACTGTGCTTCAGGAAGCAGGAGTCATACAAATATAAATACAAATCGGAAACCAAGTGTTTGCAAGACCAAGCCCTGCATCGCAGTCCAGGATACAGTTGAAGGTACATGGCTGAAGGAGAACTACTGCCTTTGAAATGGTGGCTGGACGGACTTTATACAAAAAGGTATCATAGCTTTGGGGCACAGCAGTTCGTTCCGATTGGAAGTTGCACCATCACGGTGGTTGGAAGACAAAGAGGCTTTCTGCTGAAAATCCCCAAAGACACTCTGTTTCAGCAGGTCAATTGGTTCTGTTCTTCTTTGACCTTTCTTCTATGCATCTGCTCTTCCCTACCCTTACAATAAAACATTTTCCTTTGACACTGTGCAGGGCTCTGCTTAAAAAGAGCTTGGCGTAATCAGGTGTGTTCCTAGTGAACTGCAGTCTGCAGTACAAAGACACCACTGTTTTTGAGAAGGCGGTTCAGTACTGTTCACTCAACAGAAGAGACCAACAGCATGGCAATATCCATCAACCCCCTGCATTTGCTTGTAATTAAAGAAAGGTCAGTAGCTATACCTTTCTGAGAACCACGCTTACCTTTGCACAGTCAAAAAAACAAACATATACAAATATCACAATGGAAACTTTCGTTGATATCCAGACACATGAAACCTGAGACATGAAAAATTTTAAACAGCCAACCCTGCTAATCTAACAACTGATTTGCGCCCCTGGTTGGCTGCAGAAATGTTGAGATAATATTTGGTACCTAGCAGCAAAAGCTGTTGTATTCCAGTTTTTTCATGCCTCGCTGCTACAGAAAGGCCCTGATTCACACCACTTCATTATCTTTTCTCATTTTTATAGGCAGCCAGAGGGCATGCTGGATCCTCAGTTTGTTTGTCTGGATCCACTCATTAGTAAATTACGCATAGTGAGCAATGACGTGCACCTGGACATTTAGTCTGAGTAGGTTCTTTAACACTCAAATAGGTTGTGCTACTTTAGCAAAGAAAGGTAACATTCTGAAATGTGCTTTTTCTTTATGCTTTTGTATTTCTAGGAGCCATATCGTAAGCAGAGCAGAAGTACCAAAAAGTAAGAACAAAAGAGAAGAAAGAAAAACACAAGACTTCCCTATAAAGTGCTGTCAATAATCAGTCTGCTATGAACACAAGGATCCTGCAGCCAAGACCACAGCCACATGATGGTGGCAATCTAAGTGGCAGTGCTACAGATTTTGATGTATACTACAGAGAAACAGAGATATTCAGAGATTCAGCTAAGAAATTTGCAGCAATATTGTGAGTGCTAGCCTGACGTGTTGTCTGGAGATCCAAAACTGGAAACGACCTTGAAATCCTCTTCTTGGGACCAAGCCTTTAGCCCCTCCCTGGTTCTCTTGGAGTAATCACTACATATAATTTGCTATTGTAATAAAGGGAACTGGGGCAGAGAGGGACAGATACAAGATACAGACAAGGTCCGAGATATTCCAGTGAAATCCTCTTGACGTACAACCCTTGGAGACTGCAGACAACTGGTGGGAGAATCAGAGACACAATCCAACAGCTCCTTGCTCAACTTTTCTCATCATTAGCAGGGTACTGCAGAAAACGAAGTTAAAAATGTCCTCTCAAACAGCTTTAAGGACTGGAAATCTGATAAGGCAAATACAAGTGGCAAAGTTCCACTGACGTCAGTAAGACTTATATAAGGCAAGATTTGGTAATGGTAAGAGGAACACTGGAACTGAAAAGTCCTGCACACTGAACAAGGATGTTTTCCAGGTTAACCTCAGCACAAGCCATGGATTTGTCCTCTGAACAACTTCCCCACTGCCCAGCAAAGAAAAACTGAACTCAGTCTGTTTCTGCAAAAATTGTCACTTTGCATGTACAATCACACGAGAATAATTTACTGCAAAACTACTCATTAATAAGGTAACCAAGATATTAATATTGAATGATATTTTAGAAAATAAATTTTGAATTCATACATTTTAGAATTGGCATGAAGAAAACATGACTAAAACGCAGTACATTTAGCCAGTCCTGGGACAATATGGTATGGGAGTCATTCTTTCCTCGTACAATTCTTCTTTTCAGGACCATCTAGTAAGTTAGTGTGAATTAACACTGGTCATTTGAAATCAATTGAAAAAAAATGGAGGTATGCCAAATTACATCAGTGACGGATCCAGCCTTTTGACTTCAAGTTATCCTCAGTTAACACTGGCGTAATCAGAAAAAGGCGACATTTACTTCTTCGCCCAATCAAAATAGCCTGAATATTGGCTACTTTCAGAGAACTGCCTGAAAACATTCCACAAACCATGAATTATTCACAGTATTAAACAAATAATTGTGACTAATAAATAAATATTTGAAAGTAATGGCTGGTTCATAGACCATTCAAACACAGTGTAAGGGGGAGATATTCATCATATGAATTACCCATTAAGAATTGTTGGCTCAGCTCTAGTTATAACTGATAAACAGTCATGTGGATAACAAGGCAAGTGTTTGGCAAGTCTCTTGCTTTCATTCTCAGCAATATGGCTTCCTTTTCAGCAGACACATAAGCTCAACTATTTATCCCACTTGTACCAGAGAAACTAGCTGCCTCCAGTGCACCTGAAAGGCGAGGGCTGGCTCGCAGTTTCCCTGAGCCCTACTTGTCTGGTTAAATTCCAGGTCAGGCTGCAGCCCTCTGACAGAACCACATTCCTGCTGTAGTTTCAATTACCTAAATTATTCTTCACCTCCTGTCCTAAGCATGGGCATATTTTTGATGGCCCTAGCTGGGAAATGTGAATGCAAACTGCTACCAGATGTAGAGAGGAAGAATGATTTCAGATCGGAGGCACTAACCTCTGAGTCAAAATATCTGAGGCTCTGCTGTGCCACAGGCTTTCTGTAAGCCACTTAGGCCCAAATCCCCAAAGGTATTTAGGCTTTTAACTCCTGTTCATTTCAGTGAGAGTTAAAAGCCTAAATACCTCTATGGATCTGGGTTTTAGCCTCTGTGGTTACATCTACACAGCACAAGGGTATCCGTAGGACCGGGTAGGCACAGCAGAGCTAACTCTGAACAACCTGGCTCGTGTAGAAGGGCAAGCTCCTGGTGTCGGTCTACTGTTCAGCCACGAGTGGAATATAATCTGATCGGGGAGAGCTCTCACACCGTATTCCCGGCTACAGCACACTGGCAGATAGCCTGGGTATCTCCACACAGCACGCATTCTGCTGGGTAGGTATAACCCACACACCTCAAAACTACACTGCGATTTGGCTACCAGCCCGCCTTGCAGGGGTACGGGGAGAATTACTACATCCAGTCGGATTCGCACACTGCCCGGGTGTTTTGCTGGGGGGCAGCACGTAAAGCACTGGCAGCGAGCAGGCTTGGTTCGGCCGAACAATTCTGTAAATTCCATTTTAATGCAGCTTTTCAGAAAGCGGCGTCCGCTGGCCACAGAAAGGCAGCAGGGGGCTGTGCAACATGCCATCATTTAAATATCTGGCATCCTGCATTTACAACGCCAGCACAACATCTTACTGTGTCACCAAAAAGAATCAGAGCAAATGGTTAATGCGCAGTTATGGTAGTTAAAAAAAGAAATGCTTTGCTGCTGTTCTATTGTCAGTTTTGGCAAGCAGCGCTGGGGAAGCGAAACACTGATAACATTGCTTTATTGTTCATGTAGGTCCCAACCTTAACATGCTACATCTGTATCTTCTGTCTCAAGAAGTTGCTTTCTTTTCATCAAACACATTCCAGAAGTCAACAGTAAAAGCACTGACAAGAGACAGCAGATTGATCCATTAACTCTCACTCACTGCTAACAGTTCCTTGGCTGAAACCGGACCCTGCATTCCACTTGGGAAGATTTGGTAAGTTCAAAATGTAAACATGCTTGCAGGATTTGGTTACTGCTCTCATACACTGCAGCTCCTGCCTCGGCTTAACAGGAGGTGCTGGGAATCTCTACAGGTGCTGTGCCTCTGACTTTATACATGTGTAATTAAGCAACAAACAGGACAAGCCAAACGAGTCCTATGTGCCATGCGTTAATATTATACTAGATTCTCAGTTAGTGCTAATCAATGTGGTTGCAATGAAGGATATTACTGTATATAGCTCCTTCTAACATGTCTAACAATAATAATAATAATAAATAATAATAATAATGCACTCTCCCTTGGCCAGAAAAGATGCAATTAAATGAGCACATATTTTCCCTTTGGAGACAGGCCCTTAAGCACCTTCCTTTTAGCAGCAGATAAAATGAAACGTGTTGCTTGCCGTGGCTTTGAATTTGCTTTGCAAAACCAGCCTTTATTTTAAGTTAGATGCATCTAACAATGCTCCTTTGTTGAACTATTATTCTCCATCTGCAATACCAAAGCATACAGGGGCTCTGCTCACAAACCAACACTCCAGTGCGCTGGTCACTGTAAAAACACAGAACAAAATGCAGGCCCTATGCCAAAGACCCACCGTCACTACAGTTCTCAATTTCTTACCCATCTGCTAACAAAGCTGCAAAGCACAGTACGGGCTCCTCTCCTAGTGTGGCTCTCTGTCCCCCTCTACTGACAATAACAGGCGGTCCCGGGTCCAATTCCCGCATCCAGGGCGTCAGCCTGGGGTGCTGTTACCCCTGGAGAGGTGACAATGCACCTTCTGACAGGCTGCTAGATGCTGGCTTATCCTGGGAAGAGGCTGATTTTTCCTGTGTAGCAGCTGGACAAACAGAGTTTTGTCCAAGCAGGCCTCCAAGTCCAGCTTCTGCACCGGTCACAACACAACAGGTTTTTGTGCTGAAAAATTCGACGTGGAGGTAAAACATTGCTGCAGTATTCCAGCCAATCCCTTAATAACATGATTCGAGATGGTGTTGCGGTGTCCCATCGGAAATGAAATCGTGCTTCCCTTTGTCTCCAAGGGTTAGGTTCTTGAGATGAATATTTTCCAGAAAGGTCATCTACTTCAGCTGAAAATTTACTGCTTGTCAGGAGTTTCATTTTTTGATATGATAATGGCATTTCCCACAGAAAGCAAGTGAGCACTCCTCAGAAGAAACACATCTTTATCAAAAAGCCATATATCTGACAAAATACACTCTCTGTGCACATACGAAACTATCTATTACTAGCCTTTGCTTTTTATGCAGACTATAGTACCACGTACAATCCCACATCTCATGAGAAGAACCAGCAGAGATTGCTACAGACGCTGCGAGCTGCTCCATTGACATCACTGGGAGTTTTGCCACTGATTTCAGTAGAGTCATGATTTCATACAGGACTCTGCTGCCATTGGACTCGTGGTTTAATTACATGACTCTTTACTAACTGGCTCTGGGTTTCCGTGGTGCTGATTTTCCTCCAATCTTGCCCCAGGGGTTAGTTCTGACTTGTTACAGGGGCCTGTTTGAAAGCTTCATGTTTCTTAGGCTTCTCTTCTTCCTTTGGTATTGTACATCTACAGATGCACTTCCCTATTCCAGGCATATCTGTGTACAGATCACCCATATTTACCTCTCAACACTTTGGTTTTCTCTCCTCTCTTGTCTCAAGTTTCAGATGTTTTTTGCCCTTCCCCTGTTTTTCTCTTCTCCATGATCAGGTCCTTCCATACTTAACACACTTGTGTAACATAGGTCTATAAACAGATCCTAGTTGTCAGTGAATCACGTAGGAAAATGATTTGCTATTATTAAGGGTCTGGATTGGGGATTTGTTCTAGGTTTCCAGATCATTTTGGCCTTCTGGTGTGACCCTTAAGAAGTCATTCCACTTTCAGATCCACCTCTGCCTGCACAGAGACGTCCTGCACATTCAGACTGCAAGTCCTTCAGGAACCGGCGCTGGTTTTGCTGCCTGGCTGCACAGCAGCAAGAGCGACGGGGCCTGGGGTTTGTGCAGAACCGGGAGCACCTCTGTAGTAATTCTGGATGGAGAATTCCTACTGCTCGAGTTAACTTACAACACCTTAATTTGCATCCAGGACTTTGTCCGCCTTGCAGTCAAAGGCGTGAGAGCAACACATTGACCAGCTTCAATCTAGCTAGTTTGGATACCTTAAGCAGTGGAGACACAGTGTTCAGGCACCAGCTCTTGCATATGTATGCCACATCCTGGGCAGGCTTGTCCAGCCTGCCCTAAACCCTGTGAAGATTAAAGCTAGTTGTTATTTGATTATCTGCATTGCAATCACACCTCCCAGTTGCTAC
Source organism: Chauna torquata (assembly GCA_013399475.1). Classification (NCBI taxonomy): domain Eukaryota; kingdom Metazoa; phylum Chordata; class Aves; order Anseriformes; family Anhimidae; genus Chauna; species Chauna torquata. The sequence goes on from VXAL01003728.1 coordinate 1,142,832, forward strand.
ACAGGGGCACAGCCGGTGACCAGGGGATCGTTCCTCTCTCCGTGCTGTACCATCAGAAGTATGCCACAGCTCTGCAGGAAGCAAGGGGGCTGGGAGGCTGTCCTCAGGCAGCACTCCTTGCCTACAGCCTGACTGTTTTGTTCCAGAGCAGCCCTAGTTTTGTGAGCAGCTCACAAACGCTGTGATGTTCCAATCTCCCCCTTTTTTCCCCAGGCTCTAGAAGAGAAGATGGACTTAGGACTGGAATAGCTTGAATTTAGTTTAGCTGCTTTTCAACAAGTGGTCTGTTAAAGGGAGAGAAACACACATTTGTGTCAAGTTGCTATTTACATTATGTATTCTAAATACATAATGTAACGAGCATGGAATGAGCATGAGATGAGCCATCATGCAGATTTACAGAAATTGAATCACCACCTTTCTTATACCAACTCAGATTTTACAACTTGTTTTCACTTACAGAAGAGATGTGAACATCTTTAGAGTGACTTTATGCCTTCTGATAGGTTTGCTTTACTGAGTTCTACTTTCCTCAGATTCATTAAAGGATGCTCAGGGTCCTGGGACCAGGTGCGGAAAATCAATGCACTGCACTGCTATCTGACTTCAAGAAAAATGCCACCAGCTGCAGCCAAGTTCTGTATAACTAATGGGAAGTAAGCCCATAAGTACTTGATTCTATATGCATCTTCAAATTCAGATCCATGAATACGGCCACGTACCTTACCTGCGCACAGAAATGCAATAATAAGTAAGAGAAAGGTAAGAGTAATTCAGACTCTTCAGTTTATAGGGGCTTATTATAAACGTACACTAAAGGGGTCTCTGAAAGCTAGACCCTTTGAGGAAGTCCCAAGTCCCAGACAGAGAACTTCAAATCGCAAACTGCTGCTCATAATCTTTGCGTAAATTTGCAGAAGTCAAGACAGGGCTATAGCTGGCAGAAAACCAGCTTCGCTAAAGCCGGACCTGATTATTCAAACACATTTTCAAAATGAGAACTATGAAAAAAATAAATCCAACAAGCACTTGTGAATTCCTGCTGACCTGCTACATAACTGCTTAGTGTCACACATTCAAGTTCGTCCAACAATGTACACGTTAGCAGGGCGGCATCAAAAGCTTCAGTGTCTGAGTTTGGCTAAGCAAGCACAAATTTGGATACTTATTTAAAACTTGTTTGTATCCCTTAGTTCATGAAGCCAGGGTGAAAATTTTGTTGGAATAATCCTTCTCATGAGGTCTCCAGTAATACCTGCATCCAGCTGGGCTAGAAAAACACTCAGAACAACCTTTCGGAGACTCCTCATTTTGCCTTCCAGTTCCAGCTGAGACCCAGATGAGAAAAGTTCTTAAGTAGGACCAGCAGTGGGGGAAAGAAAAGTTTGCTAAGTCTTGGTAAACATATCCGCATGAGCCAGGGTCAAGTGCCTGCATCTGCACAAACCTGAAGTCCAGAATCTGGGAGAACCACAAACAAGTGTAACTAGCTATACGAATCATACGTTCTCTTGATAGAAAAATACAACTGCATATGTGCTTGAGCCTCTACACTTAAGTAATTGAGGAAAATAAGCCACTTTTAATTTTAAAAAGCTCTCAGCTGTGTCCTTAGTAATTAAGATAGCATGGATGCAATAAATCAGTCCATGTGCCAACCCACAGAGGTCAAATATAACCAGGCAGCAAATTACAGTAAACATTTATGAATCCCTTGTATATGGCACATGACCCCACCCACTCTTTTTGGCACAGAAGTTTGCTGTTGATTGCACTGGTCCTTCTGGCATTTCATGTCCTTATGCGAGTCATACCAAGTAGCCTCCCAGAAATATCGTACCTGAACATGATCAGACTCATTTGAATCATTGTGTGTATTTTAAATGATGACTAACTCTCTGAGAGGATGAGAGAAACCAAAATGGTCAGGGAGCTTGTTTTAAAAGAGGAACAAGGGAAATGTAAATCGAGGTTTCTGTTTAAGCAACGAGAAACTCAATGCATCTTTCTGCAGAGGAAGGATGGTCTTGTGGTTGAAGTACAGGGCTAGGGTGTAAGACCCAGCTAACCCACGGCACGCCTCCAGGATAGCACTGAAAGCCAAGGCAAAGTCCTTGTGGGACCAGAGTTCCTCAGCTCCCCTTCTGTGAAACAGGGATAATTATCCTTTCTTACTCCCATCCTTTATCTGTCTTGCCCATCTATACCAAAAAACACTTCATTGAAAGGGACTGCCTTTAATTAGGTGTCTGTGTGTGCTTAGCACAATAAGGTGCCAATTTTAGCTGAGGTCCCTGAGTGTTCCTACCTGGCAACTGAAACAGGCACTTACTGCAGGGTTAATGACCAACTGAGATTACTTGATATTATTATTTCATTTGTACTGCTGTCACACCTAAGAGCACCAGTCACAGACCTGAACCTGTTCTGGGTTTGCATTTAATGCATACAAAACATAATGACAGTGCCTCTCCCAAACAGCTTAAAATTAAGTCCTACTCTCCCTTCCCCCGCCAGTGACTTGCACTGAGTTTGTTCCACATCTGCCAATGTGACAGCTTCAAGTATCTCCCTGTGCCTGTTCAGATTAGATACAGGTAACACCTGAGAAGTGCAGATGAGATTCTGGTCACAACCGGATGGAAAGCGAGAAATATCTTCTACCAAAAGGTTTAAAGAAACAAAACCGTTTCCTTTGTTTTTAAATTCAGTAATGTCCTACTGATAATTTTTTTGACAAAAGGCAAAAGAATCCTCAAATAAGAGACCTACGAAACAATCTGATGTTTTGTCTTCAGAAAAGCAATGCATTCAATGGGATTTCAGAGTTTTCACAGAGGGTTGCCTTGAGAGAAAGCATTCCTACTTTACTTCCCTGTAGAAAGCTTTTGATCCCAAATTTCCATCTGCTGCCACTCACAGACCTGGTAGCAAAACAGAGATTTTCACACACAAAAACCATGGGTTTAGGGTATGAAATTCACCATCTGACCATTATCTTTACTTCAGTCAAAAATGCTTGAAGCCCCCCTCACACGTTACAGTAGCTAGGGAAGCCTAATGCAAGACAGCACATGCTGCATTCAGGGATACTTCAGGCACTGAAGTACAGTAGAGCTTCTGGTAGGGGATGAAAGAGATGGAGATGTGAGATGTCTTGCATTTGTGAGCCATTTCCTTTCCCTGTGGTGGCACTGATGCTTGACAGAGGCTTTTGTTCCTTCTAGGAAAAAACTTTTCAAAGGAGGTTCCTTACTAGCTTCAGATGAAAGGACAGAAGCTGGCGTGAATCTCTCTTCAGCATCAGTAGTTGCCTGTTTTACACTTCGCACACACCTGGAGAGTCCTGGAATACAAGAGAAACCACCTGTATATTTTCGGTTACCAGAGAAGTTCCCAGAGCAAGTCTGGGACTCTTCATAAGCTGGCCTTTCACCAATAAATCAGGAGGAGTAAAGTACTTTCTCCCTTGCCTGCCTCAAGTTGGAAAGAGAGCTTGCAGCTTTATTTGGTTTATGCAGGCTCCTTGCCTTGCGCAGAGGTGCACAACGGGGAGAGCGAGGACTGCAGGGCAGCCTCACCCCGACACTACTCAGCCTTTCCTAACTATCGAGTAATGATACTTTCTGAAAAGGGAATCCCTTTTATTTAACCATCAAAGACAGCAAAGAATCTCTTTTAGGAGTGACACTGTAGTGCCTATTATCTCACAGGACATTCTCCTACAGGTGTCACCACTTGCTATTCCTCTCCCAGCGCTCACCAAAACCCATATTTGATGAGCTTGGAATATTACACAAGATCAGGCCTACTCAGACACCCTTTTGGAAACAGTCAGCCCCTTGAACTGAAACATATGTGTGATTCATAATGTATTCACTGCAGGATGCGCTCACACACAGATGTGCTCACCCACAGCAAAACCTCCAAGCCCATCAAGAGATCCTTTCCACACTCAGTCTGGCAAAACTTCTGTTGAATGCGGTCTACGAAGAGAGAAAAGTTTTACAGAAACAGGCTCTGAGAGAGAATATCAAAAAATAGCCAGTATCTTCTTAACATGGATTGCTCAGTTACTCATCTAACATGTATATTTGTAGATATGCAGCAAATTATCTAATAAAGATGTTGGATGCAATTTGTGCCCCATGAGGATTCATGTTCTCGTCATTGTCTTCGCTGGGAGTGTGATGTGCTAGTATCTGACAAACAATTTTAAAAAACTTGGCAGGCTTTATTGGCACACTTAACATTGCTGATACTTACAGTGGGCCATATAATCTTCATAAGATTATATAATTTCCTAGATCGTAATCTCAATCTCATCCCATGTGAACCAAATTAAAATGATAAGGAATTGCCAGCCCCGTAACCTGGAAATGCCTAAACTAAGTATCTTCCAAATTACCCCAGATGCTTGTCTTTAAAGTTTTCAGGGCAAGTTATGCTCAAGTTTTGGAATAAAATTTGAGGGGCCAGAAGGCAGAAGTCTCTATGCCAATGTTATTTACAGTATATGAAGAGCCTGTAAGTGCAGACATGGGTGTGACAATCTAGGGGATGCTGCTACTAGAAAAAACAGAACAGTAGAACTCTAATTCCCACAGCTGCAGAAAATGAAATACAGAAACATGAACCTGAATAATCACCAGTCAAATAAAACCCCAGAAGGCGTTATTTACAAAATCTCATCATTTTTAACCAGTAGTATGATTTGAGAGGCTTGACTCATGACTTCTGAATGCTTTGGGTTAGCAATGCTAGTTGACAGTTCTAGTGGCTGAAGTGAGCTGTACTTATTATAAAGTCAGTCATGTGTCTACCTGGCAACTAACCAGGAATCCTGAAATTAACAGCTCATTAGAAACCTGCCCATGACATACTATTCTTATGGACAGCCCCTTGTTCAGGAGCGATCTCTCTTAACCCAGTGAGGAACAGTATCTGGCACACGTGCTTCCACAACAAGGTCCACTGCTTCCAGCAGGCTGGTGAGCAGCACTTCAGTGGGCACATAAGTTAGGAATGGCTCCTACTCATGCTACAGCTCTCTCCTCCGAAGGAGAACTGGATTCATCGTTTGTGAAATGTTTCTCAGTTGTCCTGAGATCTTTTTTGGAAATCAACCTCATGTCTGCAGAGATTACTGTTACAAACGCTGGCTCAGCTCCATCAATGCTATTAAGCGCCACTGGCAATTTCAACTCCGCATTGAGGAAGGTTGTTCTCAGCTGGATCATTTGATAGAGCAGTGGCAATGTTGGCCACAGTTACATAAACAGGAGCAAGTCCAGAGCTGATTATGTCTTTCCATTGACTGAAGGGGACTTCTGCAGGATCCACTGGTTTTTCCAGCATTGCTAATTAGAAGTGGGCAAGATTCTTCCGCTGAAGGATGTTGGCTTCTTCAACTAACTCAATTCAACTGTTGACAAAATTTTGGAGTTTCCATTGAAATCTCAGTTTCAATGAAAATCCCAAACTAAACACGGTGATTTTGGATCAGAAAGTATCTTTGATTAAAAAACAAAACATTATTTCAGATGTTAAAATTCTCATTTACGTTAGTTCTTGCTTTTGTTTCTTTTTGAAACCATCTCCCACAAAAAAAAGTTGGATAAAATATACATCAAAAATATAGGAGGAAGGGACTTTTAAACAGTACTTTTTTCCATATGGAAAAGACATCTCTAAAATAGTCCTATTGCTAATACATGCAGACACAAAGCAGTGTTAATAACATTGCTAACACTTAGGAGATGCAGGTATCACTCATCTTGGAGAATGTGCTTTTTTACAGAGAATCAAAGGACTTCAGAAACGGGCCAGAAACTTTTGGAACATATCCATGAAAACTAGACAAAAATTAAAGAAGTACTGAAAAAGTAATACTGTATTAAAATCCATTGGACTTGACTCTAGGGCTCAATCCAGATATTCTTACCCGCACAGAATGGTATTTTTAATTTCAAGCCACTCCAGTAGTGAACTGTGGGTGCTATTTAGGAAGAGTAAAGGCATTACAGCCTGGCCCACTTATTTAGAAATAGAATTGTAATTGTGTATTGAGTTCTTATCTTAGGATGAGGTAATCTGCAGTATGCTGATGAAGGTTTATCAACTGGGCTGGTAAAGCCCCAGGGAATGACAAAGGGGAGAAAGAATGGGAAGGAGACACATTGGCTATGAAACACTCCTTGCTAGAACAAGGAACAATAGTGTGCTGCAACTGGAAAAAAAAAAAAAAAGACACTTCCTGGGACAAGATACTTTGCTTAGGAATGATACTAAAAAGAGATAAGCATATCTTCAGTGACAGGTTGGAACACTGAAAACACACCAGTTCTTGCAGTGAGACACAAGGTCTCTCTAAGGTTTATGTTTAAAGTTTCTAAGGTAAAGTGACTCTTGCTTCAGATCAGAAAAGTATTTATTCCTCAAGTAAAAACATTTAAAGCAACTTGTTATAGAAAGTAAATACTCAGCACCTTTTGAAGACCAGAGACCTGCAAAATCTCTTAAACACCCAAAACCACACGCCACTTCAGATTTCTCTAAGTTTTTTCCACATAATTGAATCAGTAATTTTCCAGCCAGAAGCTTATCAAAGCATCACACCTCAACAGTTTAGTTCATATTTTCTGGCTACTCTTAACTGAGTAATGATGATCTCAAATACTAAAAAGCAAATTGTTTTCAGATCTGCTGGAGTCAAGCTCTCCATAGGAAAGGAGTCCAAACTCCAAACTCAGAGAAGGACTAAATGCTATTCCCAATTGAGAATGCTCAAAAGGGGGTTGGGATGGAAAAAGCTGCAAAGTGATGAGCAGAAAATGCAAGAACTACAAGGAGACATTAAGCAAGGCAAGGAGAGTTTCACACCCAAAGTGTTTCTTTTTTAAAAAATCTTTGACCAATGTTGGTTAGATTCTTCAGGAGGCAGCACAGAGAACAAGAACTCTGACAGCACCTAGAAAGCACGCGTTCCGCTTGCACCGCAGCCCACAGAGGGCCCGGTTCCCATCCTCTTTCAGCAGGAATTTTGCATGCTATTCCTGTAATATTTGAAAATGTCTGTTTTGATCCTTAATGTAATTTTTATAACTTCTATAGAGCCTTCCCATTGAGCCTAATAAGCACCAAGGTGCTGGTACAATAATCATTTCCAAAGACGAATATGGTTGTCACATGAATTACTAAAGCATACATAATGAAGATGTGGAAGAGAATGCTTTCTGCACCTTCACTTCCAGAGCAGGGTGCCATGTATTGGACTCAGCCTCTTCAGCGGTCACATCACACACAGTGTAAGGCGTGCACAGTCCCGTTACGCTACCCATGATAAGAGGGAACCCTCAGCCAACCCCTTGCTGCAAATCCTGCCCTTAAGTAGGGGTGAGGCTTGCTGAGAATGTGCTTGCTGAAGCACCATGAGCTTCAATTCCTTGGTGCCTGACACAAGAGAGTTTGAAGGGGTCTGATATTCCAACTATCATGTATTGGGCATCCACACCTGAGACCTACTGTTTCATCAGTGATAAATCTTGTTCAGAAATATGTTCCCTCATTTCCAGCCCTAATTTTTGGTCAGAAAGCAGGCTACGAAACCAAAATCAGCCTCTGCCATCTGGATGAGTAACCCCACAGAAATGTGTACACGAGGTTCTCCCAAATCCCATACATCACAACAAATAATGGATTCCCCTGGTGATGTTTAGGACTCCTTGTCAACCTGACAGCTCTATCATATGCCTAGCAAGAAAGAAAATAAAGAGCAACTCTAACAGAACTTGTGCATCTTGTTCATGTAGATCACCGCTGTGGCAGTCATCCAGCCACAGACAAACTCCTGCACACACTAACAGCTCTGCCTACTGCTGATCTGGACTGCCAGCTAGTGACAAAAGAAGCTACATTGGCACTCAAAGAACTTGCTGAATACCACCATCTACTGGCATAAAATAATGAGGAAGGAAAGGAAAGGAAAGGAAAGGAAAGGAAAGGAAAGGAAAGGAAAGGAAAGGAAAGGAAAGGAAAGGAAAGGAAAGGAAAGGAAAGGAAAGGAAAGGAAAGGAAAGGAAAGGAAAGGAAAGGAGAGGGGAGAGCAGAGAAGCAAGGAGAANAAACAGCACAAAGAAGGCATACCAAAAACACCTGTCATAAAATGAACGACCATTTATATGCATATCAAAGGAGCAACAGGCAAAATAATAGTAATAATAACAATAATAATAATAATAATAAAAGAAAGATGGTGGGAGCAATTCTCCTGACAAATTGCAGCGTGCAGCTGGCTACGAGTGCTGGGCAGAAGCCTGGGGACGCAGCACCAGAGCCCAGCTACTGGGCACCACCACAGCTCCGCTGCAATAGGTGCAGGCAGGCCAGCCTGTACCAGGTGGGCTTTTCCACAGCCTGCAGACCCTTAGACGTCCTGCGTACCATAAGCCATTCATCTCAAAATCTTCCTTTATTTTAGCCCAAAATCTTATGTTTGCTTCAAGTACCTAGAAGGGTGTCCAGCCTTAAATGAAAGCCACCAAGAGAAGTCTGGAGTTTGACTGGGTGGTGACCTCCTCCTCACCGCAGTTCCCATCCATGCCAGTATCTCAGCGGGAAGCGGCCGCGCACAGAGCCAGACTGCTCATGTCTGGCTTCCTGCCTTGGGCTGCTCTGGAGCTGGAGGGCTGTGGCCAGCATCTCCTGACATCTCACAGCCTCCGGATGTCTCGGCGTTACAGAGCTTCTCCGCAAGCAATCACGCTCACCCCACTATTGATGTGAGCTAGATAGGAATTCGTCTCTAAGATAGTGAAGGCTCCATATGTCATTACCATACTGCTCAAGTCATCCACCCACTTCGATCTGCAAGGCTGTTATCACACTGATTGCTCTATGTACACCTTCCAGGAGCGACTTTACAGAGTCATCTACTCACCCAGAGTCATAATTAGAGACAGGAATGTACTATTGCAAGAGAGATTTAATATTCATTTGAATTCTTAACATTAATTTGCTTCAGCTGTGTGCCAGCCCCCTTTCCATATTTGCTTTCAACGAATATTTTAACAAATTAATTTTCTGGCAGGAATATTTGTGGAAATGGTACGTTTAAAATCAGTACTAGGGAATCCTCCTGGGAAAGAAATCTAGTGTTCGTAATCATGAGTATTCTTAGCAGAAACCCAATATTAAGTGCTCTGCTTATCCAATCCCACACGCCGGGCTGCAATTCAAGAGGTCCCTATCGCTGCCAGGCTCCCTGCCTGATCCTGGGCAAGGCGAGTAATCTCCCTGCTCAGTCTGCTCCTGCCAGCACAGCTATGCACAAGAGCTCGGGGCTTGCAGCGCAGCCAAAGCCTAACCCTCCGACGATGACTGTACAGAGATGCTTCCCGGAGCCAGTAAGAACATGGGTATGGCTCCCTAGCACAGGGCAAGTCTACAAATATGTGCTTTTAATTGGGGCTGGCCAATTCAGGTTAAAATAACTGAAGGCTCTCAAATTGCTTTGGTTTATCTGATTTAATCTGAATTATCTAGCTCAGGTTAGCAAATCCAAATTAAGAACACGCCCGCATTTTGTGCTATGGAAATATCCATCAACTCTAATCTTTCCCATCACATTCAGGTAATAAAGGCTATAGGAAAGACTCTTCCTTTTCTTCTCATCCCTAACCACCCCACAATCTATTCCTTTTCTAGACCACAATCAGCCCTGGAAGTCTACCCCGCTGCCTACAAAAGGCCATAAAATTTAACTGCTAAATTGAAAAGTAGATATATCAAAACCCTGCCTTCCAACTCCCTGTGCAAGGAAAGGGCTCACCCACAAAAATCAGCAATTCCATCAGGTGCCTCTGCAAATGGTTTGTTGGTTGTTTTTTTCCCTCTGTATGAAAAAGGTTGTAGAATTAAGGAAATCATTTTCCACTTGAACTTGGAAAATGTTGTGACTCTTTCTCCTCTCCCTCTCTGTTATTTTACCTGTCCTCGTTCACCCCAGCAGCNAAGGAAAGGAAAGGAAAGGAAAGGAAAGGAAAGGAGTGGGGAGAGCAGAGAAGCAAGGAGGGAAAAGCGGCTGAAGCAAAACAGCACAAAGAAGGCATACCAAAAACACCTGTCATAAAATGAACGACCATTTATATGCATATCAAAGGAGCAACAGGCAAAATAATAGTAATAATAACAATAATAATAATAATAATAAAAGAAAGATGGTGGGAGCAATTCTCCTGACAAATTGCAGCGTGCAGCTGGCTACGAGTGCTGGGCAGAAGCCTGGGGACGCAGCACCAGAGCCCAGCTACTGGGCACCACCACAGCTCCGCTGCAATAGGTGCAGGCAGGCCAGCCTGTACCAGGTGGGCTTTTCCACAGCCTGCAGACCCTTAGACGTCCTGCATACCATAAGCCATTCATCTCAAAATCTTCCTTTATTTTAGCCCAAAATCTTATGTTTGCTTCAAGTACCTAGAAGGGTGTCCAGCCTTAAATGAAAGCCACCAAGAGAAGTCTGGAGTTTGACTGGGTGGTGACCTCCTCCTCACCGCAGTTCCCATCCATGCCAGTATCTCAGCGGGAAGCGGCCGCGCACAGAGCCAGACTGCTCATGTCTGGCTTCCTGCCTTGGGCTGCTCTGGAGCTGGAGGGCTGTGGCCAGCATCTCCTGACATCTCACAGCCTCCGGATGTCTCGGCGTTACAGAGCTTCTCCGCAAGCAATCACGCTCACCCCACTATTGATGTGAGCTAGATAGGAATTCGTCTCTAAGATAGTGAAGGCTCCATATGTCATTACCATACTGCTCAAGTCATCCACCCACTTCGATCTGCAAGGCTGTTATCACACTGATTGCTCTATGTACACCTTCCAGGAGCGACTTTACAGAGTCATCTACTCACCCAGAGTCATAATTAGAGACAGGAATGTACTATTGCAAGAGAGATTTAATATTCATTTGAATTCTTAACATTAATTTGCTTCAGCTGTGTGCCAGCCCCCTTTCCATATTTGCTTTCAACGAATATTTTAACAAATTAATTTTCTGGCAGGAATATTTGTGGAAATGGTACGTTTAAAATCAGTACTAGGGAATCCTCCTGGGAAAGAAATCTAGTGTTCGTAATCATGAGTATTCTTAGCAGAAACCCAATATTAAGTGCTCTGCTTATCCAATCCCACACGCCGGGCTGCAATTCAAGAGGTCCCTATCGCTGCCAGGCTCCCTGCCTGATCCTGGGCAAGGCGAGTAATCTCCCTGCTCAGTCTGCTCCTGCCAGCACAGCTATGCACAAGAGCTCGGGGCTTGCAGCGCAGCCAAAGCCTAACCCTCCGACGATGACTGTACAGAGATGCTTCCCGGAGCCAGTAAGAACATGGGTATGGCTCCCTAGCACAGGGCAAGTCTACAAATATGTGCTTTTAATTGGGGCTGGCCAATTCAGGTTAAAATAACTGAAGGCTCTCAAATTGCTTTGGTTTATCTGATTTAATCTGAATTATCTAGCTCAGGTTAGCAAATCCAAATTAAGAACACGCCCGCATTTTGTGCTATGGAAATATCCATCAACTCTAATCTTTCCCATCACATTCAGGTAATAAAGGCTATAGGAAAGACTCTTCCTTTTCTTCTCATCCCTAACCACCCCACAATCTATTCCTTTTCTAGACCACAATCAGCCCTGGAAGTCTACCCCGCTGCCTACAAAAGGCCATAAAATTTAACTGCTAAATTGAAAAGTAGATATATCAAAACCCTGCCTTCCAACTCCCTGTGCAAGGAAAGGGCTCACCCACAAAAATCAGCAATTCCATCAGGTGCCTCTGCAAATGGTTTGTTGGTTGTTTTTTTCCCTCTGTATGAAAAAGGTTGTAGAATTAAGGAAATCATTTTCCACTTGAACTTGGAAAATGTTGTGACTCTTTCTCCTCTCCCTCTCTGTTATTTTACCTGTCCTCGTTCACCCCAGCAGCACATCTCTTTTTTCTAGATTGGCTTATTTTTCCTTTCTCTTCCTGTGTCTCCTTCACTAATTTCCACCTCCTGTTTTCACTCTGCCCTATGCTGTCCTCCTAGCAATACAAGAAGAGATAGTAGCGCACTCAATTATTTCTTACAGTAGCATGTCAGACCTCACTAGAACCTGTGTCCTGCTGCAGGCTGACCTTCCCTTCTCCTCCACCAAGTCTCAGGATGGAATATGACCTTCAGCCCATGCCATCACAGCCTCTGTTCTTACGGGGCCGCTACTCCTCCGCCTCCACGGTAGCCAACTTTCTGTCCTTCACCTCTCTGCGCTCATCTCTCTCGCTGGTTTTCCTGCTTCAGTCAGACTCTTGCTCTCCTCCTTATTTCTCTTTCTTCAGCCTGGGCTGTGAGCCAAATGCCTCAGGTCTGATGGTTAAAAAAAAAGAGAAAAAGAAAAACCCAACTCCATAGGTCTGCAGAGAATTAAACCACATTTGCCCCAGATGGTTTGGATAGTTCGGAGACAAGAAAAAAAGAATTCAGATACAGTGAGGACTAGATACTCAGACTTTCTGAGTAAGCAAGTAATGCCAGAAAAGATACCACGCTAATTTCATTCACGCTGTACTAATGCAAATTACTGGTGGCAGGGATCAAAGCTAGGATTTTCAAAAGGACTAAAGGTAATGTTTGTAAAAGCTCTTTACTGACTTAGGAGTCAAAGTACCATTTTCAAGAGGAAGTTAAGAGCAAAAACCCCCTTCTGAAACCAGACTTAAGTCCACCAGTCAGAGAGGCACTCCCAGATCCTGACTTTGCCACCACCTCATTTTCATTGGGAAAGTCCCCAAGTGTGCCTACCCAGTGGGAAAGCACGGGCTGTGTCTTGGCAGGAAGGAGCAGCTCAGTTCCAACCCTGTGCCTAAATCCCAGGCTGACTCAGAAATCTGGTGATTGCCCACTGGATCTGCTTGGTATACAATGAACGTACATCAAATTCATCGTATCCTGCGTTCAGCGTAGCCCCCCTGTAACCCAGCTTAGCAGTACTGGTTTGTTGTCCCTTGAACACCTCATACAAACTCCATTATCTGCTAAACTTGGAGCAAGATTTAAATGTGGATTCTCCCTCTTCTAGGAGAGAGCTTCACCCCTGGCTGCAAGAGTTACCCAAGGGTCTTGCCATGCTCCTCGTGCTGAAGTTGCTTTGCTTTGTGTAAAACATTGAAAGATTCACTGGGACTGAGAAGAAGCCCAGAATGACTCCATAGCCTACAGATCAACATACCCCCAGATGTGGGGAGCTGTTTTTCAAAGCCCAGCCTTGACACTTGAAGAATGTGATGGGAGAGTAAAATGCACCAGGTCTTTCCTGGTTTTCCTGTGGTTTGTTTTGTTTTAAAAAGAGGAAGGACTTAAGCCTTATTTCCAGGAGAGGATTAATGGCACGATGAGGGAGGAGTCATATCCAGAGACAGACACCTTCTTCACTTCGGCAACGCAAGGCAGGATAGGAAAATCCTGTCCTTCCCTGTGGGTTGGTCTGGGCATGCCCAAGATAACTTAAGACCTCTGGTGGCAGTGCACACTTTTCTATAGGTGCCTACATCTCCTCCAACAAAAGCCCATGGCACTTGCTCTCTCCTAAGACACTTAGGGTACAAATTTCAAAGGTACCTTAGGCCCAGATGTTTACAGATATCTACATCTCCAAACTGCACTTACATGAAATACTCCTCACTGCATTATTACTGTATCAATTCTCAATTTAATTTGTGCTTCTGAGTCCTAGACATGCTTTTGAAAAATTCTAGTCTTGCAAATACAGTTAGCAAAAAGCACCAAAAAGTCTGATTTTGAAACAGTTCACCATCCACACTTGAGGACATATTCTCACATGCACCCAGATTCCTGGCTGATACATCAACGAAATGCCCAGATTTTCAAAAATGCCAAGAACACCCAGCCATTCTTCACCACCCTGCTCTTTGGGAAGAGCAGAATTCGTAACTGCTTTTCTGAAGTGAGCTTAGTGTTGAGTTCTTTTGAAAACCAGGCCCTATAATATTGTGCTATTACCTCTTTGAACAGCTCCAATCATTTACTATTTTGCTGGCAGAAACTGAACCTGTCTCTCCAAGGCAGCAGCATCTTCCTTCCCACGTATCCCTTCTGAGTTCAGCAGCAGTAAAGGTAGATCATCAACCAACTATTTTGAAAATCCCACCCTCTATCCCATGTCACTGCAACTCAACACCAATTAAATTTTGGATCTTGACTCTTTTCAACAAACTGGCAGTTAATGATCTATAGGCAAAGACTGTTTGACAAGCATGGATGAAATGTAAAGCCATATGTGAAAATCACCATCTTTTCACATGCGACTTGTGAAGAGAAAGAGGAAAATATGAATCAAATTAGCTATCATTACAAATAGTGGTCTGAAAATGAATCACAGATGTTCTGTTGAAGAATGGTGTTTTTCATAACACAATTCTTCTGAAAAGTGCCCATTCTGCATGAAAAGGATCCTTTTCCCCCTGAAGAAACTGATTGTTCGAAATATTGAAGTATTCCAACCATGCACAAAGACATTTCTGCATGCCTTTGCAATGTTCCATGGGAGCTGGATTTTGTTCTTTGGTGTTCATCTAAGCCAAACTCCTTAAGTGAATTACATTTCAAATGTCATACATCTATCATCTTTAAGGGAGGAGACCATAGAGAATCAGTCCAAACAGAAGCCAGGTTTAAAGAAGCTTAAAGAAGTTTAAAGCCAGGTACTATAGCAGTTTTTCCAAACAGAAATATTCTGGTCTTTCACCTCATATTTTCTTGTTATTCATTTTTTTCTTCACTATAGTTACAACTCTTTTCCTTTCTTGGTGTTTATACTACACATAAGTCATTAACAGTCATGTGATAGGCAGTCAAGTCATTTGTTAAAGGTACCCTTTAACACGTACATTTGGCCAGCAGCACTCGGACCCACGTCCGTCTCTGAGGCATAATCTTCTTACCACTGCACAACTCAAACAAGAGCTAAGAGCAGGTGAAATTTCCAGCACTTGTCTGTAAGCCCACAAGTACAAAACTTCAGCCGGACCAGTGCTTTCTTCCTTCTCCTAATATATACAGGTTTTTCACTTTTGTGCCCCATTCTTCCCACTCCTGCCACACTGACAAAGCTACAGGTACCATCTGAGAAGAATCACAGCAAATGAGATTTCAGACTACTGCACTACCACTAAAAAGTCTACTAGCCCATCCCTCACCCAAGTGGCTAAGATGAGGTTTGCAGGTGGAAGGAATTTCCCTCATTAGACAACTAGTATCATCTGAAAAAGCAGACAAGCTTTCAGGACAGCTCACGGACCTTGCTTCCAGATCTAGAACATAAGCAGCAGAATTCAAAACTATACGCAAATCAAAAAAAAATTGTCTAGAGTTCAATTTAACATGTACCATTAAGACCATCTTTGAAAGAAAAAGCAACTGGTATAGGTGGGGGATCTTTGCAGCATAAAGTTAAGGGTGACAAGGTGATAATCCTTGCAGGTTTGAGGAGAAGAAATAATTTATAGCTGGTGGAATATGAAGGTGCTGTAAGTGGGGTACAAAATTCAAGTATACCTTAAAACCTTTGACACTGAGCACTTAGGAATTTTAGTTCCCAGGCATCACTTTGGAAAGAAGGTTTCTTTTTTCAAGTACAAAAACACTTTGATGACTGAGTTGAGCAAAGCCCCACAAGACAAATTATCAGACTGAATCAGTAAATTTGCATGTCTCATTTTGGGGGACACACAGAGACATTCTGAATTCCAGGCTCCAATAAACCTGATAGCAAAGCACAGGCCAGCCCAGGTTCCCTTGCTGACCTGTGGAAGAAGATGCCTGCTCTCCTCTGACACGCCACAAGGCTACAGCATGAAAAGTCCTTGCAGTTCCTGACCCCTCCAAATGAAGAACACTATCTGTACAGTCACTCCAAACAGAGAACCAGAAAACAGTGCATACTGTGGCATGGTTCCGTCTGACAATTATCTAAATCAAGTAAAATGGAAAAGTGGTCAAGTTCAGAATACAGCTAGGCTTAATATGTTTTAATAAGAAACAAAGAAACCACTGTTTTGCACTGTATTGTTCAGGCTTGCCTTTAGGCACATGTGGAAAAATGTTTACTAAATAACACAAAATACTTAGCAGCAAGATCCATTTTATTGCAAACTGAATTTCCTGCAAGTGTACACATGCCAAAAGGGAAGCAAAAGGTCATCAGCTTTTTCTGGGTACCAAGCTGTCAGCATTGTTCTGCAGACACAACCCCCTTCCATTTCACCAAGAAGGAGCCATGTAAAAAATCCAAACCAAACAGATTCCTCTCTCCAACAAAAAAAGAAAAGTGTGCCATCCGGCACCATGAGCAGGATGGCATGGAGGGGACTCATGACTTCAGCTGTGTGTGTTGTAGCCGTGCATAAGGTGATGAGACTAGGGCTCGTAATATGAGTTCAGTCCTCACTCTGCCACATGAGCAAAGGTATTTGGAAAGTGCCTGACCAGAAGAACCAGGTGAAGAATACCTCCCTCTGTCCTGCATCAATTTTCTTGATATACTACAAGCAAGATGCTCCAGCACACTCAAACCTTAAACCAGTCCCAAAACCAAATGAAAACGAAGACTCAATTGCACCCCATCCCTTTCCCAGTCCTTGCCAAGTTAATTGTTGTATTTATAGCTGACTTAACTCAGTTTTATTTAAAAAAAATACATAAAATGATACATCAAAACTGACTCATTACTGCAAAAGGTTTTCATTTCAAGTAAACACCTCATTCTTTTGGAAAAACATCTCTCAAAAAATGTCTGATCTACTTTGCATAGGACTCCACATCTTGCCAATCAGACTGAAATACCTACATCTCTAGGTCACTTTAGAAAATAGAAGGAAGGTGCTTTTTTAAACACTGTTCTTGCATATCAGATCCCCCACCATAATGACATGGTTGGAGTTTGAAACTAATGCCAGGCAAACATCAGGCAGGGCTGAAAACATCTGTAAGGTACCTGCCAACTGCACTACTTCCAACTAAAGTCTACGGCCATTTTAAGTTATCTACTGCCTCTCTTATCTACTACCTGTTCTTTCCCATTTTTCTACCAGCTGCAGCTAAATCTCAAAGACTTTATTAAAAAACGTAATACTTAGCATGCTCAGCCTCTGCACCATATCTTGACGAAGAACCTGCTACCATTCCAAGCAGAACAATCAAACATACTAATTGCTAAGCTCTTAGCATTTAAACACAAGCATGCTGAGGTGACATATTGCAAAATCTTGTCATTTGGAATAATCACCTTCTGAGAAGAAAGCAGTGATCCAAACCTGTGCAAGTAATAACCAGGAACACTGCCCCAGGTATTATCAGTGATCCTGCAGTTCCATCCTAAAACGTCTATAATTAACTAATGCCAAAAACAACACCACTTACCTATTCACAGAATATTCCCAATGACTGCAAGTTTGTTCCTGACTTCAAGATCCCTTTTAGTCTGAAAAGAAACTACCACACTGATTTATTCAAAAGCTGTGCTTCCTGGGTGTAATCAAAGTCTTTATAAGCTTCTGCAGTTTCAATTGCTTAATTTCTCCTGCTGTTAGCACTGGAGAACACACATGTATGTGAAGGAGCCAGCTGGATTCTTCTGGTTGTTTGTGCACCCTCATCGAAAATCATTCCCATCAGTTACACCTACTGTGATCTGTACTGTGGTAGGCCCTACGGGTACCAGGCAAGACCAGAGCACTGTAGAAGCGTGCAGCAAAAGACAGTCCCTGCCCTGAAGAGCTTACATGCACAAAGAGTGGCTGCTGCAGCAAGACACTGTGACTCATGGAACAGCTGGCAGCACCAAGTGGAGAACAGAGGTTTTCTCACGATGGAGTTTTGTAAGCTTTCTCAGCTTGAAATAGCCTCTTCTCCAGAATACGTGGGCGGCAGGTTGAAAGGCACTGTTCTAGATCCCAGGATTTCTCCTGTCATGGAAATCATTGCAAGCCACAATGACACTTGGGGAATATGGCAGGAGAAAACCTAAAGTGAGGTTAGTTGCTACCGGCAGAGCAAGGACACCCAGCCGACGAGCAGCTCCTGTGGGACTCCCCTTTCGAGTCGGGACTAGACAACCTGATGTTTCAGCCCTTTGGAAGACGCGATGCAAAAGGACTGCTTTTGCATATTTGATTTGCAAAGCCAGGACACTCTTACACAATAAGGCGGCCCTCACTCATGCAAATAAAAATGTCAGTGAGAGCAATTCCGTTCTTTTGGTAGATTTGAGTTAGAAAAAGTAGTAGGTTTGAATTAGAAAAATAATTTAGAAAGAGAATTTGCTCTTCTCCAGTCACAAGACTACATAATTTCTTTTAATGCCACTTCCCTTAATTCCTTCTTAAAGGCTGCTGCCTTTTCTGAGTTAACAGGAGCTGTGTACTTAGCTGCTCCCTGTACATGAAACTCACTCTAAATCAACTGGGAAGATACTTGCATGCGAGCTCCTGTGAGGCAGTATTTGCCATTCTCATTCTCTGTCTCTTGACATGAAGAAAAATGGATCTGTCTGCAAACACGAGAAAACAGCATTTTGCAGATATTTGTACAGAACAATTCAAATATTGAGGGAAAGGGGAGGTGTCTTTTCATGGTCTAGAGGCAGAACAAACATCCTTTGGATACAATGCCATCTGAGGGATGCTGTCAGCTGCCCAGCATTTAATACGGGACTGTGCCTGGTAGCCGCTTATGGCTTTTAATGCCCAGGGTTGCAATCAGAGATACCATCTACCCACCAGTCCTGAAATGTAAAAATTCCTCTATTTTTCATTTAAATACCTATGGAAGATTTTTCCCAACTACTGACTTGCTGAAATGAGATGGATTTATTCCTCAGATATCAGATAGTCTTGTATTTCCAGGAACACACACACTTGAGCTTCTGGTGAAGATGAGAGCTTAGGATATATTGTCACTACTGCTGGTGAGCAGGACCTAAATTAGTTAAGCCCAGATGTGAGCAGCCACACTACAAAGCAAGCGTATCCTAATGTTCCTACTTCCCCCAACAGCTGCTGAGTGTTCAGGAAGTGCATCCCATGGCTCCCTGTGGCAGCCCACAGCTCTCACCCTGGGAATCGCAGGGGAATTTGCCTCCCCTTTTAGCCACAAGTTGGGAGCTGTAAAAAGGCACTGAAGGACAAGCCAGGCTGGAATGACTTAACCTTCCACCCCAAGTGCAACTACTCCAAACAAAATCAAAGCCCATACTCTTAACTCTCGCTCTCACTAAGATCTGTTCCTGTTGATAGAAATGCTAACCTCACTGCATGACTTTGCATGGGACAGAGAGAGGATAAAATATAACAACCTACTAAAAGCCCAGCCTGACTGTGCAGTGAAGCCACAGGCTGTAGATCAAAGGTGCCATGATAAAAGAGAATTTGAGCGTTTCAGAGCTTGCAAAGTGGCACTTGATTTTTTTAGAAAGTTAAATCTGACAAAAGCATATCGGCTTTCCAACAGCAACATCACTGAGAACACAGCTGCAAATGGATGTCCTACAAGCAAACAATCAACTGTGGATCTCTGCAAAAAGGAAGCTCCAACGAGCTTCTCAGATCTCTCTTCAACTTCTAATCAACTATAAAGAACAACAAAATTACAGAAGCAGGAAATAATGCTTCCTACTCTTTCATGAAAATCCTTTGAAACTCCTCCACTAAAGCAGAGCTTTAAATAATTTCCTAGTTATAAAATGATCTCTGCTTGTTTTCATCAACATGCCAGTTTCAGTGTCTTGGAAAACTCTTCTCTCACCTCAAGCAAATACATACCCACGTACAGTTACTAAGACTCATTAGCTGGTAACTGAGATTCATTAGCTTTTGTTTGCTACAGGAAGCCCCTCTAGTGCTGTCTGAATTGGTGGAAGAAGAAGAAGAGCATCTCAGGAGATCTGAGTCAATGAGTGAAACAGGACTCAGGAGATGCAAATGTGTGTTTTGTTTCTGTCTCAGGGTACCTGTGTAATCCTGATGAGGTCATGGACAACCTTGCTCTGTCTCAGTTCTCCAGCTACAAAATGGAGCGGTAATTCTGTGTCTCAAGGGAATCTTATGGTGCTGAAATCATGAAGGCTTAGCTATTGTAGGGCTGCAGCACTCACAAATATTTAAAGAGAATGAAACCAGGAGGGAGGAAGAGACAGGAGGTTTTAGCCCACTTTTTTCACTATGAGTACAAGTATGGAATTGGTAAAACCAAGTAACGTGATCTTCTTGCAATAATGCTGTAACAGGCAATGCTAATCATAACACAAAGGCAGCTGCGTGTAGAAATGTGTTTCTTTTTGGCACTGTCTGTTCTGTTGGTTGTCACACACCCCCAGGAGTTGAATGAGTCAAGACATGGGAAAAAAAATCCCATCAACACGACAACACTCAGTTTGCTTGCTACTTTCATGAACCCTTCAGCTAAGCCCAAGGTTTTCTAACTCTTCAACGTGTGGACATAACATGTTTGCAGATACTTCCTCTTTGCTCACACTAGAGTTGGAACTTGACACCTGGTGGCATAAGTAATAGGAGCTCAAAAATATCAGTAAGGAAGCTTGATACTCATATGTATCAGGACTGACTACATGAAACACCCCATCCTGTAATGGATCCTGAAAAGGGTCACACCTTCCATTTCTAGCATCCAGAGACATTAGCAGCAAAGCCTGCCTCTAAAATGGTCCGGATGTTTTGGGAGGCCACTTGCAGGTGTGGGCTGTTACCTTATGTCACATCCCCAAACTGACGTGAGCTAGTGCTGAACTTCACAGAGGTTACAGCCCTTAGCTATGGAGTGCCCAGGAGCTAACCGTGGGGGAAGGGGCGGGAGTGGGGGAAACTAATTGTCACAGACAGTTCAAATCAAGGCTAGGACTTATCTTACTGACCGGGCATTATTCCCAACTGCCTTGTGGCAGTGGACTTCTCTTTGGTGATGGCAACCTGGTAAAGGATAATAAATTTGCAACTACCTTTCACTGAAGTGTGACCTGGAAGGACACTTGCACTCACAGATATGTACCCAAAAGATGTAAGACTGTCTTTTTCCCACAGACTTCCTGGGAGATTACGCAGTACCATGTTAAACAGCAAAGACTAATCTTTTCTCTTGCAAAGAAAGAACAAAAAATAATGCACATGAGAATACACAAGCTAACAGTGAAGACTAGCATGCAGTTTGGCCCAAAAATCAAGTGACCACGGATAAAGACAACAGGAGGAAAGACTTGGACTGACCTACTAGGACTAATACTCTAAGGGCCTTGGAAGACAGCAGCATTCGGTGATACAAGACTTCCAATGGTTAAGTTGAGCTCTGGTAGCAACACTGCACATGTTGTGTGTCTTCAGACACTAAAACATTCCGCAACTTAAGGAGTCATCTTCTGAATTTCCATCTTCACCACAGAAACACAAACGCAAACCATGTGATAGGAGGTCAAGCTGATGTAACTGCTGGCACTCCAGCTTCTGCAGTTCCCCAGACTGAGTGGCACTTTTCAAGGAAAATCTCCTTTGGAGAGCTCACACAAGCAAGAGCAAATTCATTAACCAGATTCACAGTCATAAAAAGTATCTGGCTGCGCACAAAAACACAGCCTCATGGCAGTTCAATATGGCATGACCCATGCCACTTCAGTGGCAGGCCCTCAATGCTGAATACTCGCATAGGTCTGCTTAATAGTTACTAAGTGCATGTTGCCTTGTAGAAAGCATAAAGACAACAAACATA
The DNA here is from genome assembly GCA_013399475.1 of Chauna torquata. Lineage (NCBI taxonomy): Eukaryota > Metazoa > Chordata > Aves > Anseriformes > Anhimidae > Chauna > Chauna torquata. The sequence continues at coordinate 1,164,652 of VXAL01003728.1, forward strand.
CTGGATATTTTTGGGAGAGGTGTGCCATGACTGTTTTTTCACCCAATGCCACACATGCAGAGCTTTTCTTTTTGCCAGTACAATGCCCAGCGTTTCAAGCCCACAGAACCACGTTTATTGTCTGCCAGATGGGCTGTGAAATGTATACTGTTCATTATAGGATTGTGCAAGTTGTTTATTGTTTGAAAAATAATCTAAGCATTATCCTCTGCACCCTTTCAATGAGTTTCCCTTTTAAACAAATTAGGAAGTCCAATTTTTCATTTATAATACCTGTTGTAGATACCTGCCTTCAGCTTTAAAAATGGCAACGCATTCAGGCACATACTTCAACAGTATTAAAGGTAAACCAAGAATTTTTTGCATCAATGGAGGCACAAAGAACATATTATTGCATGGAACCATACATACGAACTCTGACCACGTACCTGTATTTCTCAGTGTCCCAGAAATAATGAACAATATACGACAACGGAGTTACAATATGCTGCTATGAGTTACAGCTGTTAGGCCCTGTGCAAGAAACTAGTTTCCTGGAAAACACTTAACTTTGGGAATATGCTTGCTGTTACTGAAGCCAATGAAATTTAAACTTTTCAACCTAGCTCTATGCACATGCTTAAGTGATTATCTGAACTGCAAACTGCAGCTCACCTAATCTTCACATTGTGATTTTTTTGTAGTTATTGACACTCTCAAAGATTTGATGGGTTTTACATACTGACAGCTTTCCAAATTAGGTAACTCCTCATCGCTCGATCAGTAATGCTGTATTAGATTTTCATGCTCCTCCAACTGCCAACAGACTGTGACTACAGGAACAAAACCACTCGCCTTAAAAAACAAGATTCAACATGACTACTGCTGTTCCTCGAGTCATATCTGCTGATGCTGCCCACCTATCAAAGGTCTGCCATTTCACATTCATCCCTTGCTCACCTCCTCATTGAATCCTGACAGGAAGAGCCTTTGAAGTCCACCCACACCTCACTCAGCAGCCAACACAGACCGTTCACCAGGATGTGTGCTCACTGCCATGAGTGCTGAGAGGGCAGGCATGTGCAGGCTGGCTGGCTTGCTAAGGCAGCAGCCACAGCCCAGCCAAGACAGTAAGGCCCAAGAAGCCCAGCGATGCTATTCAGATCTGGCTGCGCAAGAATGCTGCTAATAACAATGCAGATGTACTATTGTATAGAACGGGACAGGTACATCCTATTTTCAGGCTTGTGGGAGTACTTCGCTCAAATGCCCTCACCTTTCTGTGCTTCCACTTCCTCATCTGCAAAACAAGGATCCTGGTGCGACCCTCTTTCCCTGCACTATGAAGTGCTCTGAGATCTAGATCCTACACTGCACTCCCAGATTCCTTGTGCAACCAAATGGTTTGTGTGATCAAGCTCTAGGGCTGGTTTTAACTTTAAAAATTCCGTGTTGGTTGGGAATCAGTGCTTTGGAGGACTCCCAAAGCTCATCGAAGAAAAAAGTCCTCTTGATTCTCACTAAGTTTGGATCGAATCTTCAGGTACCATTTATCTTCCTACACTGCCACAGTTGCAGAAATTAGCTCACGCTCTTGCTATAAGTGCCCAGATTCGAGCTTGGTCCTCCACAAGACACTGCAGGGAACACCTGTAACACCCCTTTGATACGAAAAGGCCCTAAAGCTCTGACCTTCAAGGCATGCCAGAAGTAAACGACAGTGGTTGCAACTTTCACTCCTCGAGTTTGCTATATTATTTTTGTACTATCAGTAGCTTCAACTAAGCTTCTTAACACTTACACAGCATTAACCTGAAGGTCAAAGGGTTGGAATGCCACTGTCACACATATAACTAATGTGACATTCCTAAATAAGCATGAATGAGCTTCAAAACTGTAAAACTCAAACATACTTATTACTAAATTGGAATCGAACTAGCAATGTAATCGGTTCCATTTCCCCTTACCCTGCCATGAAGAATCACAACTCAGATTCACCCACAGGTGGCAGTACTTCAGTCGCAAACACAATCACGTGATAACCACACTGGGATCCTGCAGAACAAAACTAGTTGCAAGAGAACATATGTACTTATACGGGTGTTAATATGGTTCCTTAGTCAAAGCAGCTGTAAAATGAGTGGAAAAAATAGAGTGAGTTTCTTTGGGTTAAAGATATTACAAGGGAGAACAAGAATGAATAGTGGGCCTGTAGCCACATTTAGCAAGGCAAAATGTGGAATATTACCTGATTTAAAATCATGAAATTGAAGAGAATTAACTGATAGACATTTCTCAGTTCCTCTCCTACTCAGAGGAATGAAAGGATTTGATAAGCCATGGAAACTCAATTACAAAAACCAGAGCATTAATTCTTGTGATAAACAAGCAGTTATTTTTCTTGAAAGAGTTCATTGTTCATGAGTAATTTAAGGGCAAATTCCAATTCAAGAGAACACATTTCGTATCAAAACCTAATACAACATCCACGAGTGACAGGAAACTCAGGTCAGTGGAATCTTTCTTTTTTTTTTAAAGGTCTATTTCTTCAGGTCTATTTTGGATGCTGATTCATAAAATGTTGCTTTAGTCAAATATTTTTGAAGCTGAGATTTGCTAGAGGTTTGGCTCTTTTGGGGAGGGGGAGAACTTGAAAATATTCTTGGCTTAGCTACAGTGTATGAACTTGTTCTTGTATTTGACCTCCTCTGTACAGCACGGACGCAAACCTTGATGCAGCAAAAGTTCCCTGAAAACATACTTGAGCAGGGATCCGCTGTGTCAGTTGCATAACAGTGTTGAATACTTTGTGTCGGCAATTATCTACACATCTCCATCTTCTTTGCTCTCCCATGTTCCCCAAGTACTGCTCAGGACTTTTTAAGATATTGATTTTGTATCTTTTTATTTCCTTCTGAGTGAGCTTTAAAAAGTCTTGTGTTTTCTGGGTTTCTTTTACAGTCACTTAAAATTGGAAGGTGAAATTTTTCAGTAACTCCTGAAGTTCATGTGTTAAGAAAGACCATGAGAACTCGTAAAACATGATGAAGAAATGTAAGGCAGATGCATCCCCGTTTTATTCTATCTGCCCACTGAAGAATTGCTCAGGTCCTAGTCAGTTGGAGACAGCTGACTAGGTAAGAGGGAACCTGCAACATCATAGAATCACAGTTCATGGCTGCAGAGCAGGACTGGCACCGATGGGAGAAGAAAACGCACCACACTCAGTGCAGCACAGAAGGCACCACCCTTATACAGGATGTCAACACCCTGACGAACAACTGCCACCAGCTCAGGTTCTTCCCGTTGCACTGCAATTTGGCAGGGCCCTCCTGGAGCTACACAATCAAGCCCTTATTTTCCTACTAGTTTTATGATGACTATATTTCTCCCAGACCACTCCTTTACTTTCTCATTTTGCCTCTCCATTTTCTACCATTCCTTTAGCAAAGGTTAAGCCAATTTAGAGCTTACAATAGGCACTACTGAGTCATCCAGGAGCCTGAGCAGCTCTGCTTGCCCTCAGAATGGGCACAGAAAAAGCAACAGCAATGGAAGCTTTTCCATGCGCTGTCCCACCCAGGAAGCCGAGTACCTTGACTTGCAGATCTTCTCCCATAGGGACATGAAGACACTTCATTCTCTTGTAGCATCATTAGGCCACTCGGTGAGAGCTACAGTGTCAAACAAGGGTGTATCTGTCAAATACTGCCAGTTGGGATGAGATCATCTGGCCAATGAGACAGCCCAGAGACCATTTGCTTTTACCTAGACTTCAAAGGCCGCATACGCTTCCAGCCAATAACAGAGTTTACTTGGTTCACACAAATGACCTACAGATGAGGTACTTCACATTTTGTTATTGAACCTCTGACCCACCCATTGTCCAGTTCCTATTTTTCCCCTCAGCTGTCCAACTGGATACCCCAAATAGGTTAAAGCACAGTGCCTTATAGTCGTAGAGTGCTGACTTTCCACTGCTCTAAAAGGCAAATCCTGCACTCGTATAAATATTTCTAAGCTCCAACTCAATAAACAGGCCCTTCATGAGAGTATAAAAATAACCGAGCCATGCTCCAAGACCTTTCACGTTGCTGGAGAGGTGCAAAGGGTTGCAGTGTGAATAAGAATCAGGTTCACAATTTCTATGCATGCTCTTGTTTTCAATTACACTTAGATTTGTTTCAGCTTTAACATGAAGCTGGAACTGATGCCAGACTATTTTTAAATCCCAACATATTCCCGGTTAGTTGTGAAAATCAGCTACTCTTTCCCATTCTCAGCCTACTACCTTTAAAAGGATGCAGAAAAGGAGCTCAGGTTTAGGATCCGGTCTAATGGAGAGGCTCTGATCTCTTGCAAAGAGCACAGGTGCTTCTGTGTTGAAGTACTAATCAACCAAAGTCCCATATGGCTGTTTTATTATGTTGGTATGGCAAGCAGTCAGCTGTGGGGTTTCTTCAGAAGCTCATGAGGTCACTCCATCTCTTTAAAGCAAAAATAATGACTCTCCAGCAAACAGTAAGAGTTGGCAGCTGTGATGTTGAGATGATGTAATTGTACACAGTGGTGATGTGAGATTTTTCTTGGTTCCTAGAAGCCAATACTGCAGAGGTAATCATAACAACAACAGTATTTACTTAAAACTTTTGGACAAGAAGGGAGACCAAGCTTCTTGCAAAAACAAGGAGTGATCATAGAGAGTGAAAGGTCAGAAATTGGCTGTCAGAAATGCAAGCAGTTAAGGAGGCTCTGGCGCTAAAAATGCAAGGTAGCAAGCAGTGCAAACAGCTATTTCCCTTGCACTAACACGTATGTCTTTATATTCTGAGCACACCGGGACACTTTCCTCCCCACACCTCCTCTGCTAACAGCTGGTTACCTTCTTACTTTTGCCATGGGAAAAATGATGGTATGGAATTATTTATTATTAGTGGGCTTCCCTAGAGTAGATATATGGCATATATACATTGGCAAATACATGGCACTGTATACATTGGCAAAAGGAGATAGACACCTAACAATGAATCAGTGAGTCAAAGAACCAGCTTCCTTGGTTTTACTGGTGTTGGCAAATTTACTAAAAAACAGCTATTAAAAAAGGAGCCATGTTTCTTTTTTCTATAGCTGAAGAGAATAGACTCGAAGGACTAGGCAGGTTGAACAACAGGATAATAAAATTACCCAGTCACCTTAGTTTTGGGAGGCTTCGGGAGTTTTGCATCTTGTAGTACCCTCATTCTTGTTTATTTCTTAGGTTTGAAACATGTGAAGAATGATTGGCTGTGTTCCCCCAGACATATACTCCAATCCGCCATTTATCTGAAACAGGTAATGCCTGTAAGAAAATGCTGGGCCACACTAGTTTGGCCAAACTCCTTTTGCAACGTGGCCTGTTCCATTACAACTCGTAATTACTGCTGCACAGATGCTGCTATTTATAAGCCAGAGTAGCAGGCACTCTGCAGCAACACTGTAGGTTTCCTAGTCTGCTCTGCTGGTGGAGTCTGATTTTGGGATAGCTAGAGATAGACTCAACAAGCTGGCAAACTGAAAAAAAAAAAAAGTAAATAGAAGTTACCTTACTAACCCTTAATAAAGTAACCAGGTAATTAGTATATTTTCTGCAGTGATCACCACTCTGCATGGCAAACAAATCTTCATACACTGTGTTACTGTCTCTCGTTGGCTTTTCTCCTTTAATGGTTTGTGGGCGCAAAACATCAGGTAGGTATATATAATTTCGGTCACTTTAAACTCCTCCTAGATTCTCAGGCACTGAAAGTTGTGCCTTATGTCATCCAAGAGGTAAAAACCCTCAATTTGCAACAAGGCTGGGTGTGACCTACCAGTAAGATTCAGCATCACAGGGAACAAATGAACATTGTAGAAGGAAAAAAAACTAGGCAAACTTATTTGCTGCAGATTAAGAACTGGATTCATTAGAAGGCTTTTATTTTGTTTAAAATCTAAGAGATTACCTGCAAACAATAGCAAAAATGCTCTTATTTGTTTCAAATTTGCTTCATGTTCTTTTAAAACTGTGTGATTTTTTTTCCAACATTAAAGTTACCGTATTCTAGACCAAGAGACTAATGACTGTAGGAGTGCTGAAATGCAGATAAAGTAACCATTAAAAGGAAAAGGAAGTTTAAAGTCTTTTGGATTTGCTTTATCTTTATTGACATGGATAACTAGTATTTCTGATAAAGGAGATCTGTTAAAGATCTGTTTTTTTTTTTCCTTTCAGTGACTTTATCAAGAGCTCTTTACATAAATGTGTAAATATATAAGTATATATATAAGTATATTATATATAAAATACGTCTCCTGCCTATGTTTCAAAGTTGGAGAGTATAAGGACTAAACATCTGTAATGTAAAAAACAGTGAAAACCACACCTGAAAGTAATCTTTTCAGCTCTCTCTGAACATCACTCAGAAGCAAAGATGACACAACTCATTTTTTGCAGAAGGGCCCTTAAAAAAAGCAGTATGCTTTCCATTGGCTGTTGAACTGGCCTTCAATTTTGATGGGACTATTTTGGCCAAAATTACAGCTCTTTTTATTTGAAAGCATTGGCTGAAGAGAAGTTCTGCTTTAACTGCCTCGTGTCCCCGTTCTCCCCTCGGGGCCAGGCTCTGCCATGTTTCCCAGGACGTGGCAGGACCCTGGTGCCCACAGCTGTCCCTGCTCTCTCCTAGGGTGTAACGCGGCAGCGGTGTGCCAACAGGAGAGTCTGGTCCACAGAGCAGAAGCCGTTCAAACTATTCAGAGGGCAAAGGAGAACCTTTGTGTTACCCTACTTATTTTAGTCTGGTTATTCTAACCAATGTTACCATTGACACAGATGCTTATCCTGAAAATTAATCAAAGCCAATGGATGTGACAGGTGAATTGGCTATAAAACGCAACAAAACTTAGAAGTGAAAGAACCCCTTTTCCCAGTCAAGAACCTCGACTTGACTCCAGCAATTGCCATTCCTACTCCAGTCTGTCGTGCGGTGGGTATGGTGGCACCTCTCCCATCCGAAAAGGAAAATCCAAAGTTCACTCTTGCTGCACCCTTAAGATTCCTAAACAAAGAGTACTGGGCAAACCCAATATACACAGATCTTTTGTATTACAGCTCAGGACACTACATTGCTGCACCACATAAACAGAAGTCAGAATTATGTGGGTTATTGACCGCTGTATATTTTCCCACTGAATCATAATTACAGATTCTCTTTTACTGTCTCTGCTAAGCAATTCTCTGCTGAATCTGATTCACTGTGCAGACACAGCATTCACCAGACCTCAAAGTGTCTCATGGCTTAATAGTGCCAGCCCGGGCACACGGGAGCTTATAGCAACTGGGGGCGCGGGTCTGACGCTCACAGAACTCCCTGCCAGGCCCAGCTCCGGGGAGACGGGCACATCGATGTGCCCTCACCACAGCAGAAATCTCTCGCATACTGATTCCCGCGGTGGTTGTGGGAACAAGAAGGTGCTGCCCTGATACCACAGGGCTCGCAAGACAGTACCAGTCACTGGAGCGCTGCCTGAAAGGAAGCACCGTTTTGCATCCAGTTCTTTTAGCAGCAGGCCACTAAAACACCTACTTCCAGGAACGGGCTCCTGCCTCTGAACACCCATGGAGGGAGGCATTTTGCAGAAGGCCAGGCTTGCGTGCTGCCCAGCTCCAAGAGCTCCGCACGCTAGGGCACTGCGCAGGGAGCCCACGCTCCTAACCTGCGGCTGCGGACGCTTGAGTCCTTTAAATTGCTCAAGAAGTTTCCCATTACTTCACAAGCTAATTCAAGTGAGTGCATACGCCTCACAGTTCCTTTTCTCCAGTCTCCCTTCCCACCACGGAGGCTCCTGAGCTGGCAAAGGCCAGTGTCATTCCTCTGAGGTCGATGGAATGATGCCCATTTATATCAGCTGATGATTTAAACCTCTAGACATCCTCTCTGGCACATATTTCTTTTCCAACAAGCCTGGTTATAAAGCACAATCTAGAACATATGGAGGTGAAGACACCCGCAGCTGGTTTAAACTCACACTTCCACCCTTGCAGCTGTGCCAACACTACAGCAACAGTAGTTTTGCAGAAACTACTTCAATGCAGACATGTCCCCAAAGGGAAGGAAAAAACACCAGCACGTACGTCAGTGGTAAATAGATATCAGCAAGCAGCAACAGCACTACTGGCATCGAGGTGAGGTTCTGCCTACCCCCCACCCCAACTTTTCCAGCTTTACTTTTTTGTACAAGTAAGCACTGGAACTGCTACAAGGAAGATTCGGCACGCAGAAGTGGGGAAGAGATTGTCTGAGGGGACCTTCCTTGTAAAGAAAAGCTACACTATGGAAAACTCATGAGAACTTTTGGCTGAGGTAACTGTGTAATGCTGTAGCATGTTTGGGGAGGAATTCCAGCTTGACTTCTGCAATGATTGTCTTGTGCGTGCCCTCAAGCATGAGATTTTATTACCCTTATCTTGGCAAGCATGACACTTACTTATTGGCCACAGCCTCAGTGCAAGGCAGGAGGACTGGCTTGCTACCATTCCCGACTGGCTGGCTGCTAAGCCAGTAGTTTCCACCCCAGTATGTAACCAGCTGTCCCAAAAGTTGGAGGGCAAAGAGAAAAAGTTGATGAGGTCATGCCTCAGCCCATCTACTTCCAGCTGAAGCCACAGAGGAGCACAATCTAAAAGGAAATAATTACCCAGGGAACCCAAGTGCCCAGGTGTCTCCTGTGTTTGGAAACCAGTCATCTGGCTGGAACACAGCCAACGGGGACGTCCCCACCAAAAAGAGCCAACCAAGGCCAATTCTGAGATCCCACTTCTGGAAGGGTGAGTTTCTGAAGTATATAAGAACCTGGAAAGTGCATCCTGCTCTGCTGCTCAATAAATGCTACTTCAGCCACATCTGAACGTGGAGCAATAGTGACATAAAGTGGCCTGCTGGGTTAATCACAGGTAGAAGGTGAAAGCATTTCCCAGGAGACCGGTACCTTATGGTGTTATTCTAGCCTGGCATGCTGTAACAAAAACAAGCCCCATGTAATACCCTGGTTTTGCAGAAGGGCCACCAGAGCCCTCCACATCTGGTAACGGTAAATAGCACAGCATTGCCTGGGAGGAGGTGTCTGAAACACTGCCTGCTCCGTTTCGTGGGCAAGGCTTGCAAAACAAGAGAGGCAAGTAGAAAAGAACAGGTGTAAAATGTGAAAATGTAAAAAGGTTGTGACAATGTTACACTCCATCTAGATGTCTGGTTCTCTGAAAATAAGCGATATGAACAATAACAACAAAAGCTCATTATCACTTCTGCACACATGCCATGCAGTCTTTGCCACAACCTGATAGCCAAGTGAAACCTTAAACCTTAGAGACTGGTCATGTGAAGTGTATCTTCAGAGCAATGAGAACGAAAGGAAGGAACACATAAAAAGATCATTCAATTGTCTGACTTGCCTGTCAGGACCATCATATCAGTTTAAATTGTCTGCAAATATCGATCAATATCTCAATATTAGATAACATTATTAAATATCAGCAGAGATGCCAATTTTTCACCAGAGTCCTTTGCTGTTGTATCTCCATATGCTTATTATTTGTATATTTTTTATTCTAATTCTTACAGAAATATATTTGTCCCCAGGCGCCATACAGTGCAGAAGACAGAAAGATCCCCATGTCAATTAGGGTTTCCACATGGTAATTTGACACACATTTTCTTTGTTAACAAGATCATAAGTATTAGCTATAATTACAGGGAAAGGCATGTACATTATAAAATATAACTTAAGGTTTGTTTTACAAATTAAAAGTAAATCAATATTTAGCAATAAAATTCTCAAAAATATTTTCCGTAATTACAGTATGACACTGATTAGTAACTCAGGCAGGAACTGAGGTCTTGGATTTATTATCCAGTAAACTGATAGGGAAACGCCTACCCTGGTAAGCTGCAGTTCTCTGGGTGTTTCCTCTCTGGCCGTAAAATATCACAGCTGGGCTCTCTATGGCTTCAGGACAGCGCAATGCGAGTAGCATCACTTGCGTGTTAACAGCATCTTGAGAGTTCACTGGTGATGCTGTCACAGAGCTATCAAATAGCTGCCAGTTTTAAAGATTTGGAGAAGATGATTTTCATCCTCTTTTTTATTTTAGAAAAAATATTTTGATATGATTTGCTTGTCAAAGCCTATACCGTTTACTTCTTTACAAATTTGAACTCTTTTATACATTGCTTCGGTAGCACACAGTCCGACTGCAAGTGTAAATACAAGGAAATAAATACTGATATCAAGTAAGCATAAATTATTTTTATCTAATGACAAGTACACATGCTATCAGAGATGCACATTAAAGTGCTTATTGTTTGCCTCTGGGCATCTCTAGATTTAGAAAAAAAATGCTGAAAACAGAAATCAACAATTAATATTGGTGACTTGTAACTAAAAAGCAAGATTATAATTCCAACCAGAAGTGGAATGTAAAGAGATACCTGCTGAGAGAAGTTGTTCCACAGAAAGTTTCTTTTTTTTTTCTTCTGAAATTTCCAAATTGGTAGGGGTTAAAACAGAACACACAAAATAAAACACATTTTTTAGAAGTTTCCTTTTCTTTTTTATCTGCAGAAGAAAGACTCTGCCTCTTTGCTACACAAAGACTCTTTCATTTGCTTGGATCCTAAAGTGTTAAGCTGGTTACCCTGCTGTCCTATCTATTCACACAGTCAAGAGTTCCTTAAAAGAAATCTGGTGTAAAGAGGGTCCATAGGTCCTTATGTTTGGAAATGGGACGTGTACAAGAGTGACATGAGCAAGCCAGAGCTTTGAGGTGGATCTGCCTCAACCTCCTGTTCTAACAAGCTCCCCAAATAAGACTCAAAATTTCAAGTTTGACTTAACCAGCAACCAATTTAACTGATTTTTCCTAGTGAAAACTCAAGGCAAGTACAAGATGACAGGACAGGGCATATAGCCTCTGATACAAGGATTGTAACTGGAACTCTCTCCCTGTCTCTCCTTCCTTGACCTCAACAGCTCTCTGAGCTGCAGGACAAACGTGCCCCGGTGACCGTAGGGACGCTCCGCAGTCCCCTCTGTCCCCGCAGGCTGACAGCTCCCTGCTCCCCAGAGCATCCCCTCCTTCTCCCACCTTGTCCTCTACAGATGTTTCTCTGAGCACGCACCACAGGCAAATACCTCATGTCAGAGCATGCAAACAACTTTGGGTTATGAGTGCCCCAAGAGGACTTGCTGGAGCTATTCCAACAACAACAAAAAAAAACACGAGAAGGTGTAGGGCGTAGGATCCTGGTGATGTAAAAGTACCAAGGCCATGAGAAATGTCATCGACATCTGCTGTTCTCCGGCTACAGAACATGGACATAAAGGCCTGAGCACTGGATAGATGTCGCACACCCCCTGGTCCCGCACAGATCTCTGCCTGCTCCTTGCCCGCTCCAACAGAAAAGGACTTAATTTCAGGGTCTATTCACTAAGGTTACAAAAGCAAGCTGATCCTTCAACACACAAACATGCAGAGAAGCCATTAAACAAGGCTGTATAACAATACAGATCACCGCTGTGACACAGCTTGAAAGGTACCAACAGGTTCCAGCCTTGAGGCTTGATGCAGTTTTGACTGGAGAAATGACTACGTCACAGCAAAGGGGGAAAAATCCACAAGGCACAACATCTCGCTTACCAAAACCCCATCCATTTTTCCTGTTTCCTCAGTGGAATGTCCAAAATACCTTGTTCTACACTGCAACGAGCCTAACTCCAAAGAGTTTGGACAGCAGAAATAATGACACAGGTTTAAGGAGGTAAAAAATCCTTCCTGCTCTTTGATTAACTGGGCTTCTTGATGGAGTTAAGTGCAAACAGCTGCCTGGACTTCAACTGAAAAGCCTAAATCTAAACACGCAGTGTTTACATAACCCAAACTTCTAATCAGGCAGCTGGATAATCCACCCATTTAAAGTATCCCTAAGAGTTTCAGGGAAATGTGATTTTCTTACAGCTAAGCCAATCAACAACCACTTTAAAAAACTCCAGCTACCGAGTTGCTACTTTCCAACAGCAGCCTCAGCGGGATGGGGTCATGACCCCAAAGGGAATCACAAAGCAATTTTGGTGGGATCCTTCCCCCTTTCTTTTTTTTTTCCTTTTTTTTTTTCTTTTAGAAGGTACAAATCTGAATCTCTAATTTCCTCTGTATTCAGTTGCTGTAAGGTAATAAATTAGAGAAGGGCATACAGCAGTGCTTACATGCATGCTGGCACTTGCTTGCAGGACCTTAATCCAAACTCTTGTGTAATCTTGACCACATCCAGCCGGAACCAAGGAATGTAGGAAAGGTAAAGCACAATCACCACTGACAGCATCCCTAATTTCTCATGGGAGAAAAGGGGAAGAGAAGCAGCACTTAGGAACTAGAAGATTTTGAGGAAGAACACAGCACAGATATTTACAGGACCACTTACAGGACTCACTATTCCTTAAACTAACAGACACATTCACAGCGACATTAGCTGGCCCTAGCGCTCAATGTTTAGGGCCCCATCTCTTCCCCACCACTACAGATCAAACATTGAAGTGTTCTACCACCTAGCTCATTATAAGGTCAGGCTTTCAGTTTAATTCTTCTGTTTGGCTGAAATACTTGCACCTTCTTGCAGTTCAAGATTACTTGTCAGATACCCAATGCATGTCTGTCTTTTCCCAATTTAGTGAAGTCCCTCTGCTAAATCACATAGGGTCACGCCTGTTAAATAATCCGCATCTGAACAAAAGTACTTTCCCTGGCCAATACCACAGTTATTAATAATCTGCTCATCCATAAAACCATCTACAATATAACTAATAATTCAAGTAAATTTTACGTGACCCCAAAGAAAGCGATGCTTCTTGGATTAAGCAAAGAAACATGGGTTTTACTTCTGAGTCTACTACTGAGCTCCTGGGTGATCCTGGGCAACTTACTTGCTACTTCTGTGCCTCTGCATCCCCACCTGTAAAAGGTGGCTGGTGATGTTCAGCCTTCAATTTGAGACACGGTAAAGTAAACTACTTAGCTTTAATAACAAACCACAAGGCTCAAGACAGGACATAAAGCTGTATTTTAAAACTGGTGAAATTAACTGAAAATAAGGAAAAGATTTAACTTTTTCCAAGCAGGAAGTTATCCTTGTAGAACACAAGGTAATGCAATAACAAAAGTAAAAGGACGTGCTTTTAGACTGAGCTGATACAAAGAGGCCATAGGGGAAATAAACTTCATTCCATTTTTCTTCATTTTGCCAAGACCCAGGCAGAGCAGTGGAGATACAGCACTGGAGAAATAGCAGTAAATAATCCCTTTCGGATTATGTGCCACATATTTTAATTCCTAGCCAAAGAGGTTGAAAGGTTTGGGGCCAAAGCTGAGAAAGAATTTTTTTTATTTTTAACTTTTTAGAATTGTTTATAAATATCGCAAAGTGGGAAGTAATGTGGCAAATTTTAATCCAGATCTGAATACATGGACAGCAATTTCTTGTGCTTTCCGGTGATAGCAAAGATCCCTTTCAAATAACTTGAATATACTGGTAGAAAAATGAAGAGCAGTAAAAGTTTGGCTTAACTTTTTATTATTCAAGGTTTCCAAGAATTTCTCCTGTTTATGGATAGGTGTCCTTTCCACAAAGCAGCCCAGGAGAGAGCTGTTGCATTAATATCCACTAACTCCTGCTGTACTAGATGATCACTGTAACAGACACACACCGCTCATGAATCCCTCAGCCAGTCTCTACTGTCTTTACCAAATGATTTAATAGCTAACTGTGGGTGGACAGCAGTAAGAACAAAAATATTCAATTCGATAGAAAAAAATCATGTCCTTCACTTTCATACTATGAAGCCAGCTATCTATCTGCTCTGTTCTTAGCTCTGCCAGGTTCCTATTGGGACTACAGGGCAAATTAGCTGCCCCCAACTGAATTGCGCAGCCCACTCCTACCTACCTGCACCCCTAAAAATTCCTATTCCTTTCTTAAGGAGTATATAGGTCCTTTCATCTTTCCAGCTTCTTTTCCACTCCTGCGGCTGATCTCCCACACTCAGAAGCAGCAGAAAGTCTGGCAAAAAGAGTAGCAGAGACCAGCACTAACCTCATTAGAGACCAAGTGGCAGGCGATAGGAAATTGGAAGATTGTTTATAAAACACCACAATAACTTCAGTTCTCTCAGTTCTAATCCTCTTTTTCATCTTCAGGAGGAGACCACCTCTGTTTGGTCTTTTGGATATGTGTTTGAGTTTAAGGTTGCCATTTAACTATTTTTAAAGGGCTGAGGGGAAGGTTGGAGAGCTCTGAGCTGCAGAAACAAAAATGGTCTATATTCTCCTCTCTGCCTGAGGCTTGAACTCTACACACACTGCAAGGGGAGCAAGAGGCACGTAGATGAGTCAGGTTGTTACCTGGAGAAGGCATGGCAGAAGGTGACATCTAGCTCACAGGCTAGTCAGTACAGCATAGCATCAGACACCACGCGCAGCCTTTGCTGGGAACACGTCTTGAACTGAAAGCCTGCATCGCAAGGCAAGTGCATGCAGCACAACACAACAGGGAATACCCAAGGTCATAGCCCCAGCCAAGTTCCTTGGCCTCTAGTCCATGACCAACGTCTGCTACCCCACAGCCACAGGACACGTGGCAATGCCAGCAGGGAACTCTATTTATTACCATCCGAGATAGCACTGCTTTCCTCCTTTGCTGAAGAGCACAAAACATTTTCGTAAAGAACATCTATAGCAGTTGTGTCCGGTTTCCCTCTTGAACATCTTTTTAATTGGGTGGCTTTTAAGAGCATAGAATCATAGAATATCCCAAGTTGGAAGGAACCCACAAGGATCATCAAGTCCATCTCCTGGCTCCACACAGGACCACCCAAAAATCAGACCATGTGTCTGACAGCGTTGTCCAAACGCACCTTGAACTCCGGCAGGCTCAGTGCCGTGACCACTGGCCTTCGGCAGCCTGTTCCAGGGCCCGACCACCCTCTCAGTGAAGAACCTTTTCCTAACACCCAGCCTGGCCCCCCCCTGTCACAGCTCCATGCTGTTCCCTTGGGTCCTGTCACTGTCACCAGAGAGCAGAGATCAGCGCCTGCCCCTCCGCTCCCCTCGTGAGGAAGCTGCAGGCCACCATGAGGCCTCCCCTCATCTCCTCTTCTCTGGGCTGAACAACCCAAGCGCCCTCAGGCATTCCTCATACATATTGCCCTCTAGACCCTTCACCATCACCAAGATAAAATGTCTCAAATTAGGCAACTATTTATTTTCATTTGAGTTCAGTTTGGTTTGCTTCCCAGCAACTTCCCTGACAGCGAAAATAACAGAAATATTGTAATTCAAATTGTAATTCAAATAGCTGTCCTAAATATAGACACGTCTGCAGTATTTGCTGTTGAACAGTCAAGCCCAAACATTGCATAGTCATTATGAGAAACAGAATACAGCATAGCACCTTTGAAGTGAAATACCCCTTCTATACTCACGCCTTTCCACAGTCTCCACTTCGTCTATCTTGAAGATGCAAGCAGAGTTTTACAAGAAGACGCACATATAAGTTTTTCAGCAATAAATGTCTCAAATCAGACTCATGTACCACCATACACTCAGACTACAATATACTTTTTGAAGCAAGAGTCATTTTTCAATGTCTTAGCATGGTGGGACCGTCATCCACAACCTGAACCTACCAGTCCCTAAGAACTTCCGTGTGAGAATGTAATAAACACCATTCAAAATGAACCCATTTAAATCTTTTCTGATTCTTACTGAAACCTGTAAAAGATGATGTAGAACTGTAATGTCATCTGTATATGAGAATACTTACCACAATACTACTATGTATGTATTTACTGATATCAAGTGAACGGTCTCATGGCAGGCAGCAGTTTGGGTTTTTCTCCTAGTTCTGCTGTTTATTAACTGTGTGAACCTTAGGCAACGTACTACACTTTTCCCTTGTCTGATCAGCAGTAACTTGTTACAAAAAAAAAAGGGCTACCTTGCTTACGCTTCGGTGTAATGTCTAACCCACAACGGCTCTAGTCAATACAGCAAATTTAGATGCCAATGTGTAATAGCAATAGCTCTGTCTGCAGAAAACGAGGCGCAGAATAGCTGGGTGTTTCAAGGCAGAAGCATTCCAACTCTCAGACTGGCAGGCTCAGCCCTTCGAGCGAGCATACAGCCCCGCTGTGTGCTTCCAGCTGCTCCAGCCCCAGCTAAATGACATTGTTCATACACAGCTCCAAACCCTATTTAACTTCACTGTACATCTCTGTATTCACACCAGCACGTAAAGAGCCCCCGGCTAGGGGCAGGGTGCAGAACCAGACCCTATCTGCTTGCTGACTCTGTGCAGCACCACCCACAGCTGCAATGCGTATACTGCTTTCATTCTGTAGGGGTTTCCAATAAAATTTACTCTAAGTCTGAAAGCAATAAAGGATAGTTATTCCGTATAGAAAACATCTTTTTATAATAAACAATTACATATTCAGCATCTCCTTATCTGGTTCAAAATAGTGATTTTTTTTAAATAAAAGCACAGTAAGAACAATATTCGAAGATTCAAAATTCAGAATTTTTAAAGTCTGCTTATACAAACTGGATGGCATTTTTTTCTAAAAGCATAATATAATTTTCTAGAACTGCAAGCATCTCTACTCCATGTTTGCCTGTGTTTCTGTGCAACTGTGAAAAAAACAGTTACAAAGGAACCATCTCTCACAAATGCAGAATTGTGCAGCCAAAACCAGCTACAGCCTGCTCCTAGTTTCAGTGGGTGCTCCACAGTACTTGTGTGGGCCAGGAAATATGCTCATTTGATGTCTATAAAATGGGTTGTTGCAAAACAGGGGAAAACCAGGCTTCTCACAGGAATTCAAAGTTAAGCTATCTCTTACCCAAAGGAGAACTAGCTACTGTCTGTCGTCAGTGCACTACTAACAGTTTATTAGTCTGCTGACATCTCCATCTAGAAAAAACTGGTAAATTGTCTCAGGATGAGAGGTAACAGTGAGTGAAAAGGACTTGCTGCGATGTGGTGGTGGCAAGCAGGATTTTTTAGACATCTACACTTACTTTGTGATAAAATGCTTCTAAGATGGTGTCACTTCCCCCCCAAGACAGCCCAGCTTTTCTTAGCGCCTGATACTGAATCAGTGACCTTCTGTGAATCGGAGCTAATCTCAGGATATGCCACATCTGCAGCAGGAGGAACAGCTGAGCAACACTTGTCCAGGCGTAACTGAGCCTCAAGATTGCAGAGCAGTGCGTGATTAATTGGCTGAAGGATTCCTGATAAAGAGGAAGAGGATAATGACCTGCCTGGGTCAATGGGTGGTGCTTGCCTTATCTGGAGGCATAACAGGCATTAAAAGAAATGCTCCTGATCAAGGTCACAGGGAACGGTGACAGATTCTGTGTGAGTGTGAATTTGAGGCATTTCAAAATCACATTCCATAGCTGTGCACAGGGGTAAGTGTACTTAGGAAGAGTATTTTAATGCCTTTTATGGTCCTGGTTCCATGATCATTATTCACAAGAGTAGTACCAGGAGCCTAATCTTGAAAAGCTCTACCAATCAGCTTTGCAAGTACTTTCATATGGACTTGATTGACTTGGAAAAGTTTAAACCAAGGCAATTCTCACTTGATTTTCATTTGGGTATTCCAGCTTGTTCCAAGGTCCACTCAGAAGCAAACAGGCAATGCCTCCTCATTGGAAAATGGGAAAGAGCCAGCTGGAACTACTTCTGTCACCAACAGCTGTGGTGACACATACATGTGACTCCTGGCTTAGGAACTACTTTGGCTCTCTAGGACTGCTCAGCTACACTGAAAAGAGCAGGTATTGTTTCTGCTCCACACATCCTGCTTCTCAGCAACCACGATGACCTCCATAGTGTATCCTCAGGGAAGCAAAGCCTTGAATGCTTCTAAGGATGGACTCAAGAGCAAGTGCTGACTGTAGGTCCACCGCAGTCTTGTGCTTCAGTCCACCAGGATGCCTTAAGCAGATCAGCTAGGTATTGTGCAATCAGTTTGCAGTAGCCAACGTGCTGTAAATATCAGCTGAGTAAATTCAGGTAAATTTAACAGGAAGACATTAAAAATTCATTTAAATAATAAAGAAAGCAATAAAGAAAAGATACATAGAATCACAGAATCACAAGGTTGGAAAGGACCTTCAAGATCATCTAGTCCAACCGTCATCCTATCACCATTACTACCCACTAAGCTACTAAACCATATCTTGTAGCACCTTGTCCAGGCGCTTCTTAAAAACCGCAAGGGTCGGTGACTCCACCACCTCCCTGGTCAGGCCGTTCCAGTGCTTGACCACTCTCTGAGAGAAAAAGTTTTTCCTGATATCTAATCTAAATCTCCCTGTGCGCAACTTGCGGCCGTTACCTCGAGTCCTATCATTAGTTATCTGGAAGAAGAGGCCGACCCCCTCCTCATCACAACCTCCCTTCAGGAAGTTGTAGAGTGCAATGAGATCTCCCCTGAGCCTCCTCTTCTCCAGACTAAACAATCCCAGCTCCCTCAGCCGCTCCTCATAAGGCTTGTGTTCCATACCCCTCACCAGTTTCGTTGCCCTTCTCTGGACACGTTCCAGGGCGTCGATGTCTTTCTTGTAGTGAGGGGCCCAAAACTGAACACAGTACTCGAGGTGCGGCCTCACCAAAGCTGAGTACAGGGGGATGATCACCTCCCTGCTCCTGCTGGCCACACTGTTTCTAATACAGGCCAGGATGCCATTGGCCTTCTTGGCCACCTGAGCACACTGCCGGCTCATGTTCAGCCTTGCATCGATCAACACTCCCAGGTCCCTTTCCTCATCACTGTCTTCTAGCCACTCAGCCCCAAGCCTATAGCGTTGCATGGGGTTATTGTGGCCAAAGTGCAGGACCCGGCACTTGGCCTTGTTAAACCTCATCCCGTTCACCTCAGCCCAGCAGTCCAGCCTATCCAGATCCCTCTGAAGGGCCATCCGACCCTCAGGCAGATCGACACTACCTCCCAACTTGGTGTCGTCTGCAAACTTACTGAGGGTGCACTCAATCCCCTCATCTAGGTCATCAATAAAGATATTAAACAAGATAGGCCCCAGTACCGACCCCTGGGGGACACCACTCGTAACGGGACGCCAGCTGGACTTAACTCCATTAACCACAACCCGCTGGGCACGGCCCTCCAGCCAGTTCTTTACCCAGAGAAGAGTATACCTGTCTAGGCCACGGGCAGACAGTTTCCCCAGGAGAATACTGTGGGAG
Organism: Chauna torquata; assembly: GCA_013399475.1. Classification (NCBI taxonomy): domain Eukaryota; kingdom Metazoa; phylum Chordata; class Aves; order Anseriformes; family Anhimidae; genus Chauna; species Chauna torquata. Next base: position 1,183,971 of record VXAL01003728.1, read on the forward strand.
ACCGTGTCAAAGGCTTTACTGAAATCTAAGTAGACCACATCAACAGCCCTTCCCTCATCTACCAGTCTGGTCACCCTATCGTAGAAGGAGATGAGGTTGGACATGCACGACCTGCCTTTCCTGAACCCGTGCTGGCTGGGCCTGATCCCCTGGATGCCACGCAAGTGCCGTGTGATCTCACCCAAGATGATTTTCTCCATAATTTTGCCTGGAACCGAGGTCAGGCTGACAGGCCTGTAGTTCCCCAGGTCCTCCTTGCGGCCCTTTTTGTAGACGGGAGTCACATCGGCAAGCCTCCAGTCCTCTGGGACCTCTCCAGATAACCAGGAACGCTGATAGATGGTGGAAAGCGGTTTGGCAATTACCTCCGCCAGCTCCCTCAGCACCCTTGGGTGGAGCTCATCCGGTCCCATGGACTTATGACATTCCAGTTGAAGGAGCAGGTCTCTAACCGTCTCTTCCTGGATCTCAGGGGGGCATTCTCTACTTGAGTCACAGGGGACGTCATGGTCGGGAAGTAAAGTACCCTGAGGATAACTGATCCGGCTATTGAAGACCGATGTAAAGAAGGCGTTGAGAACCTCAGCCTTATCCTTATCCTCAGTGATCACATTTCCCGCTGCATCAAGTAAAGTATGGAAATTTTCCTTGGTTCTTCTCTTGCCGTTGATATATTTGTAAAAGAATTTCTTATTCTCTTTTACTGCAGTGGCCAATCTGAGTTCTAGTTGGGCTTTTGCCTTTCTAACTTCCTCTCTGCATATCTTGGCAACCTCCTTATACTCACCCCAAGTAGCCTGTCCTTTCTTCCAGCGGACATAGACTCTCTTTTTCTCCCGGAGTCTCAACAAAAGTTCCCGGTTCATCCACGCCGGTCTTCTTCCCCTCCGGCTCGCCTTACGGGATACAGGAACGGCCTGCTCCTGTGCCTTCAAGATTTCCTTCTTGAGGAGCGTCCAGGCTTCCAGATAACATAGCAGCATTCTGTTCTGCCATACAGAGGACTCCCTGTGTCTTATGGACAGTGCATCTTCTGGTACCTCTCCCTCTAAAGCCCAAATTTGACTCTCCTAACAGCAATACCCCAGAGGGTTCACAGTTGCCTGATCTAGCCTGTCCTCCTTACAAGGACAGGTAACTCTGCCCTTCCTTACTCCGAACAACAATTTATTTAGTCAAACTGTTCACACTCCCTCCTTCCTGGTTCAATAAGAATTTCACCTCCATCAAACAGCTGAATAGTTTTTTCTCTTAAATTCTGAATATTCATACGGGAGCTGAGCCCTATATGCTTCGTGACTGCACTCCAGCTGCCTCTAGCCTACTGATATTTTTTTCATCTGCCACACAGATTTTCATACACTGAGGTTACCGCTCATTTATACTGTTGCTTATGGAAAATCGAGAGGATGGCAGTTTATTGGGAATAAGTGTGAGGCAGAGTCCTGCAGGGAGGAAAGTCACTCTTTGAAGCTTCAGTCAGCGGTGGTTTACACAGGCCACACTAGAGAAGGTGTGGTGGGTCACTAGCTGACATATGCTCAGAAGAAAGCAGAAGTCATACTCGTTTTGGCACAAATCTAAATGGGCAAAGCACCAACTAGAACAGGATTTTTAGTCCTTAACATAAAATTTTCCAATTCAAACTACCACAACAAGTAGGCGAAATGAGCTTAAAAGTCAGTGAGGACTGACATAGAGCAAGAAAAGCAACAACAAAGAGTTTGCAACCTACAGCATTTTCACACTTTTTCTCTTCAGTCTCCAGGCAAATATACCCATTCCAAGAAGTGAACTGTATGCTGCTAATTCTATAAGCCAGGCAAATGAGAGTTCATGTTTTCACAAATTTGTCCCATGCCTTAACAGGCCCATCAGGCAGCATATATCTTCTGAGCAAATTGGAAATGGCCAAGTTGCCACGAGCAACCTGTAGCCTCACCCTGAGAAATAAAGCAGAATTCAAACTGGACTCCCCTTGAATAATGGCACAAATATCTCCCATCTCCAGAGAGAAAGGATTTCACTACTTCCTATTTCACTCAAAAAAGAATTACAGCTGATCATCATACAATAAGTGCTGGGTAAGGTTTATTAATCCTTCCAAACCCACTTCACATTAGTGACTAATTCAAACTTACTTGGTGCATAAATCACAGGGTACGAAAGCATTATGCTTCCCCTCCTCTTTGGCTACAATTCCGAATCCTTGAGGATGTTCTTTTACAAACCCCTAATCTATTTATGTGGCTCCAAACACGCCGAGTTGAATTCTATTTTATAATCTCAAGTCTTGCTCACGCAGCACTTTCCCCCTCCCCAGCTCGTAGCTTTCAAGTGTCCCACTTTGTAGCACACTGCCCGCCGATGAGTTCTCAATAATAGAGCTCAAATCCAGCTCTAAAAGCAGCTCCCCAGCTGAAGATCACTTAGTGCTACAGAGCCCTCTTGCACTACTGAAGCATAGAAGTTACAGGATTAACTGAGGGCATTTGCAAGGTAGGATACATAAGGAAAAGTTCAGCAATCTGGGCTTCGTTCTCCTACAAATAGTCTGGATGTATTAAAAATACAAAGCAGGTTATAGAGGGTATTTTTCTTCACGCTCTGAGTTAGTCCTCATTCTCTAAAACATTCTCTAAAACAGAAAGAGATGAAATGCACAGAAATGGTCTTCTCCAAACACAGCTGTTCCCTTTCACACTCCGAAACAACTTACGTGGTCAGAGCCATCCACGAGAGTGAAACGCTGCTCCCTCTGTGTTTAAGCACTGGCACAGCAGGGGATGCCTGCTACCACTCATTTGCACAGCAGGATGGACAGTGGTCCCTGATTTTGTCTGGTGAATCTAGATGCTGCTTTAACATATATCTTTTAAAACACCATTTTCACGTCTTACAGTTTGTGTGTTTTTGTTGAGAAACCTAGCCTGGGCAAAACAACATGTGTAGAACACGGGAGTTTCATGTTCTCAGAGATAATCAAGCTTGTATACGCAGATGTGCAGATTACTAATACTATGATGCCTCTATTTTGATTCGTGTCAACCTGCGTAAGCTGTACGGCCATGAGTGAGGTTGTTCTTCCTGCAGCAACTAGCTGCAACTCTCTCAAACTCGTAAAATCATGGGATTTGGTCCCCAGTTAGAGAGAGGCATTTACCCGAAATACACCTTGTTGTAACAACAACAGGCTCTTCAGTTTCCTCTACAGTGCTGCTTGGTTTTCACCTCTGAGAGCACCATTACAATTCACCAGTCTGACCTGTTCATAGAATATAGTCAACAATTAATCCAGCCTACAACTCTGATTCAAAGATTTTGTATCACAGTGAATTATTCCAGAGATTCTCTCTACTATTAAAAATCGGTACACTTCATTTTCTTTTTTGGTCTGTGTTTGTCTTGCCTTTGCTTTTATAAGAGCTTCTCCATTAGACCAACCAGGGTGCTAATATCAGCATTTTCTCCGTACCTTACTCTTCTTCCATTTTCTCTTAGACAACTCACACTGAGTTAAAGTGTATCTGCAAAAGCAACTCCCAGTTGCTTCACAGGGTAAGTAGCACAGATGAAAACACCAGAACTGTAGATATTTCCAGCAGTTTCCACCCAAGCATTGTATATACCCTCATTTGTCTAGAAAAAAAAAAGAGACAGCCATGGTCCATACAGCGTTTTGAGAACTGGGAAGCCACCTGCACTGGGCAAAGGACATGTTGGTCTTCCTAATACTGAGAAGTATCCAGGAAAAGTCTGGCTTTAGATTTACACTTTACTCTTCCCTAGCATTTTTCATCTGTGAATCTCAAAGCATCCCACAAAGCAGATCAATGTTATTATTCCTAATTTACTTGCCCAAGGTCATCCAGCGCAGACACAAGCTGAACTGCAGCACTCTGAAATGCCACTGAGAGCCACAAAGGCCATGCAGTCTCCCCAGAAGAAGCATTAGCATAATGTTATAGCCAAAAATAAGGAAATTTGGGAGTCACAATATCAATCTAAAACTAAGTTTCTAAGGTAAATGAAAATAAAATAAGAACAATTATAAATGTAAATGAAATAAGAAGCAATGTGTCTGGACTGGTTTTTTTTAGGCATCTGTCTTGAGATTTGCAGCACAGAAATAACATCCCTCTGACATCACAAGTATGTAGTTCTGTGCATTGAGAAAAACCTGCTGTTTATTTGGATCTTTTGAAGTCTAGTATCAATATAGCTTCTTAGTCCCCAGAGTGTCCTCAAGGTTTGAGATGTGTATTTTTAACTTCTGTGCTTACTGACATTCCATTCACACTATTTGGCTGTTCTCCCCATCAGGGCTTCATCAGCTATCGCTCTGATTTTGGCACCACTGGGCTTATTTGCTTTACCATTTCCTAAATGTCTGTGTGAGGAGGTGTGGCCTGCTAATGCCAATTAGCTCACCCACACAAAAACTGTGTTAACTTAAGAGCTAAGGCTCTTTGAGTGCATTTTCCTATCAATGCAATCAGCATAAACCAAGGAAATCATCGGTAAAGGCAGCACTGACCCTCAGAGCAGCTGTACACACCATGTTTTACAAGCCTTGCTGCCCACACGCTGTCATACCTATGGGCACTCGGTGACCCCACTTCCACACAGCAAGCTTGCCCTCACCTCCAGAGTTCAGCCACCCACAGTGTGCCTACGCGGTCCCTGAAGACCACAGGTATGCCACAGTAGGAAGCGGCAGGGGGAGAAAGCCCGTGGGGGCCACAGGAAGCTGCAGCGCAGTGTCAGTGGGCATGGGGAGAAGAAACGGTCTGCCATTCGCTTGCAGTGCAGCTGCACCCCCCTCAGAAACGTGCTCCTGCAGAGCTTAGAGTACACGAAGACTACAGTTTGATTCCACTTTAAACGTTAGCTATGCTCAGAAAACAGACTCACTTAAGGCTTAAACAATTCCTTAAATATTCCCTTGCATGTCAATTTTTTTTTGGTAATTTTTTCAAATGGTGTTGCCAAAAAAAGGGGAAAAAAATTGAATCAAGCAATTTGATGACTGGAAAAGCCTCCATTTTTTAACCTGAATCCAGAATATTTTAGAAAGCCTCTCATAAAACAGGCCGATGCGGAAGGAGGACAGAAGTTGCTTGGTTCATAATTTATACTAATGTTGGATTTCAAGGATGCCCTCAATGAAGTACGAGTAGTGCCTGTCACATAAAGAGTCGCCACTTGCCTTTAATGAGACGAAGATTCAGGGCTTTGGGGGACTGGTGTTTTATGCTACCATCAGAAATCAAATGCAGCCAGGGGACAGCAGTCCTCAAGGTAGCACTGCTCGAGTCCTTTATGTTTCACACCTTGATGGTACATTGGACAAGAAGATTACAAGCACGTGAAATTTGAACCCAGTCTCATTGGCAATGGTCTTGATGACAAATAACCATTTTCCCAGCAAAATTCTTCGCTCTGTATGACCTCAATTAGTCACAATATACCTATCCTGACACCATATCGTTAAGTAGCAGACAAAGTAGAGCCTGGTCTTGGTGGGGGTAGCTAGCTCAGGGTGTGGTACAAAGAATAAACACAGTTTGGAAGTCAGCACTGTCCCAGTCATTGCATGTTGTCCCTATAGCAAAATGCAAGAAATGCAACTTGGACACACTAACCAAGTTGGCAGGAACACAGAAAAACATTTTTAGCTGCCATAAAGACCTACTGAAACAAGAGCTTCCCAAATCTCTGCAGGTATGTCTGTGACTTTTCCATCATCAGCAGCCTGCTGCTTAGGGAAGCAGAGCATTAGGCTTTCTTTAAAGGAGTTTTAAAAGCCCCTCTGTTCACTTTCAACTATTCATCACAGTCATTTGAAGTTCTCTTTTGCACCCCTCCTTCTTACTCACATCTGGTACTGCATGTTACTACACTGCAACCATAAACAACAAAGAAATGATGTGGATATACTGGATGCTCTGTTCCAGTGTCCTTATAGCCAAGCATTCAATAAAGTCCCCAGGTTACCACTACAATAAATATACAGGTGAAGGTGGTGGTGGTGGTGGTGGTGGTACAAAGTTCCCCATTCCAGAATACAGCTTCTAAATAGCACTTTATTATTAGGGCAGCAAGCATGTAGGCTAAAAACTATGCTAAACATCATGTTTAAAAAAGATTTTCTCCTTCAGTAAGTATGTTTGCATTTAGAAGTACAGAGCAGACGAGATTTAGCAATAACATCTTAGGAAGGGATGATCTCTGTCAATTTTTGGTCTCCTGGCAAAATCTGGCATTTGCGTCTCCTACATACAAGAGGCTGAAGTGGGAGAAGGCTGTTTTTAATTGCCTTTATTCTATATACACGATACTTGTCCCGACACATGAACTTACTGCAAGGTTACACTGATCATATGCAATAGTGGTCTGCACTTGCTGAGTATTTCTGCATGAGCACATGATATTCCACCATTCTTGATCTCTGCTGTACAAACATACCCTATTCCATGACTGATTTGTCTGATTATACAAATGGGAGGGAAACTGTAATCAGTTTTGCAATTTTTCCAAATGGCAATTCATATTACACTGACAGCATCAGCCCTCTTACCTTCCATCTTCACCATTTTCCATCTTCACCAGAAGCTCATTACTGCTGGTGTACATATTTCTCTGAAGAACAAGCCCCTTTAATTTAAGAGTAGACTTTAAGAAAATGGGGTTTGGCCAGTGGTTATTAAATGGTTCTTTGAATGCACAATTAAAGAAGATGGCATTTCCACTGTTATAGGTAAAGTATGAGCAAGTATGAGCACTTCAGAGTCTAGAACAGAACTCTGAAAACTATGTAAATCTCTCAAAACTCTCCTTCCCATACATTTGAGGGGAAAAAAATCTCTTGAGAATAAATACATTAAGGCCTACCTTCTCCATAAAAGCTGTTTATAGTTAATCATTAAGGATAAATAGATTTGTTCCAAACATTTTCTGAAGATGTTTCTGAGTTCTGGTGTCTTAAGGACAAGTACTACTGTAGTAGTACACCAATGAGAACTGACCACAGAAAAACCATTCCAGATCTACAAATCACAAACTCATACAAACCAGGTGTCACACACAGCTTAAAAGAAGTGAATCTCAGAAGCTTGTCTTCACCCCTACAGTTCCCAGTGAAGTCATGAGAAATCTATTCAGTGGTCTCAGCAGACATTAAGCCGTTACCTTTCTTGACTGCCCATCTTAACTTCTCAACCTCATTTTACTGAATAATGATTTTAAAAAGTGACTTGCATTTACAGGTAGACAGTTGCCTGTGCACTCAGACAGCAAACTGGATAAGTGAAACTCAAGCAAAAGGCAAAAGCAGTAGCAATATAAGACAGTCAAGCATTTGTTTCCCTCCTAGCAGGGAGGCACCCAGGGGTTAAACTGGGCTACAGTGAAAGAAATCACTGGTGAAGGGTTCATTTATTTACATTCCAGTTAGAGGAGCCTACAAAGACATACATCAACAGAAACAAACCATTTTAGTACATTCATTGACTGAACATCCATCAGTGAACGTGATCTATGCCAGCATGTCTTAGGAGTGACAAGATATTATTATTGTAGTGCCAAAGGAGGAGGGGGGCAGGGGAACGAACAAAAGGGAGCGCTGATCCCTGCCTTAACAATGAGCCCCTATTCTCTTTCACTGCACCTGAGCTCCAAAGCTTCAAAACCAATGAACTTTTTCCACTGGCCACTAACAGACAGGCTGTGGTTTGCCTCACGCTTGGTGGTATACTAGCCCTCGGTGGTATACGGCACTATTTCCTTCAAAGGAGCCCTTCCTCTTACAGCATCTCTTGACTACTGTATCACTTCTGCTAAATAAATAATATCATCTCGCTCAATCAGCCACATGCAGCTTCACTCCTTCCCCCTTCCTTCCCACTGTTTGCGCTCACTGTTTATTTTTTTAAGCACCTCACCCTCTATTAATCCACCAGACAGTACAAAAGATCCAGTTGTGAGAGAGAGATTAGAGCTGTAAACACTCAGTCTCTCTCTGAAACACCTGTTTCATTCAAGTAAGAGGAAAAAAGCAGAGAGCAGGACAAACTGCTGGTAGAAATGGAGTTGAGAGAAAACTTGTAGTATGATGAGAGCTACCAAATATTATGATCTTCTGGCCTTCTTCAGTCAGTAGTGCAGAAAACACACACGGCATCTACAATGCAAAATTCACATGCCTGTGACACTGGTAGGCCCCTTTTTGACTGTGTCCCTGCTCTTCAACTCTTAACAGAGTGCAAAAATGTGCAAATTATTTAACTGAGATGTCTTCTGCAGTTGTTATCTTCATTCTTTTTTCCTTTGCCTGAAATTTAAATTAAAAGGTCCGACTGTCTTAAAATTGGAACTATTTCAACCAGCTCCATTTCTGAAACATCCTCAGCACCAAGACAGGATGTTTCCATCGAGACTTCCAGCGTATTTTTGAGGAGTAGGCAAATGTTTTGTTTTTTTTTTTTCTTCCAATAGCACAAAACATCTATCCCAATTTTGAAAAATAAGTACTTAAAGAGAGCATGAACATGGCTTTGAACTTTCATGATCATTTAGGTCTATCATACAAACATAACACCAGCCTTCAGAAACATCAACACTAATAGAAAGAGTCAGTAGCTAGATGGCTGCTGGGTTTATCTTCATTGAATAGAGGTGACCATACACGAAGAAAAATACCAAGTGGCATAGCACGGCTCTGAGTCATTTTCTTTCTTTTATGAAATGAGAGAAAATTATATACCAAACAGATTGCATAAGCACCACAGGCAATAACTAAAGCTGGAAGAAGGCCAGGCTACATTAATAGCTGCTATTTGATCTAGTTTGAGATCCCTAAACACCCAGTACCTTATGAAGTCAGTGGAAAGGCTCCTATCAATTTCAAGAGGTGCTGTACAGGGCCCAACACAATTGCCAAACAACAGTGCGTGGAACAAGGAACAGAGCTGACACTACAGCAATTAAGTTCATCGCCACACTCCAAAGCAGGTGGTGGTAACACTCCCACTAACCATATTTCAAGACTGATCAGCTCTTTGTCTTTCCAGAGGAAGCTGGCCTCCTGAACACTTTTAAAGCTCTGAAATCAATAGAATTACTCAAAGAATAATGCACCACAGAACCTGAATATTTATAGTAAAATATACCACAGCAATTTCTAATGTAGTGTGATCCAAGAACTCTGAATAAAAGATCAACAACGCAAAGGCAGATCTTCAACTGATATAAATCAGCTGTTTCCCTTTTAAAGCAAGGGTGCTGCAATTTGCAACAAAACTACAGCCTACTATTTTCAAAATGAAAATAATTTTTGCGGTATTTACAGCTAAGAGAAGACCCTTGCTTTTAGTTTCTTACTGTATAATAATAGCTCATTTCTGTTGCCTCAAAGTTCCATTTTTTTGCTTGTTACAAAACTGTAGGCATTACCAGAAACTATTTAGATTCCAGTTGGTTCCTTTTAAGTTTCACTGCTTATATATTAGTAACTTCTTCAAGAAGTCCCCAGAGGAAATGAAGCACGTATTACATAAGGAAGTTTGTACACAAGAATAATATAAAACACACCTTTTCTTCTCTTTTCTGATATTTTTAATTGATTCTGTTAACAACAAATAGAAACAAATATGTTTACCTGTGTGTAATGATTGTATGTATACATAGATATATACCTGTATCTATCTACATTTATTGTTATAGTAATAGTCATCATTTCATATGGCTCATCCATAGCAGATTTTACTCACCTGATGGGCAATCTTGCCATCGGGGCCATGCGCTCTGTCAACACCCCTTATCTGCTCTCATGCCTTTCTTCAGGTCCATAGTCAGGAGTAAGAAAAGGCTGGATATCTGTCTCCTCCTAAACACAATAAAATTAAAGCTGTAATTAGCAGCCTGCCCTGGACAACCAGGTTACATTCCACTCCACATCCAAAGCCAGTGCAGAAGTGGCAGGCCATTGGTACAATACGCAACCCAGACGGAGAAAGTTAGCCCCGATGCATCTCAAGCTGTGAACAAGACTAAAAATAAATGAGAGTTAAGCTTGTCCTTCCCTCAGGAGGCAGAATTATAGAAAGGAGTTCACGTGTGTGCGGTGCCAGGGCTCACACAAAGTAGCCCGGCAGCTGCACCTTGCATCCACGTTGCCCAGCAGAGCACAACCTCCACCCTGCCTCTGCCGTGTGACAGTTTTTCTTCGTTTGGAGCTTTTTTGGAACGTGGTGAAAACACAGACACCCCGACGCACATGGAAACCGCTGCCATTCGATTCTAGTCCTTTTGCTGGCACTTACTGTGCTCATTTTCCACCGAGGTGAGCCCACCTCACTGCGTGAGCACACTGCCCGCGGAGGCGTGAGGTGGCTCAGCCCGCTCTGGGGCTGTTGGAGCCGGCTGGAACCGGCTGGAGCCGGCACAGGGCAGCCCCGGCCTCTCCTCACAGAGGCCCCCGCGGCTGACGCCTGGGCAGCAGCACTTCGCACAGGGAGCAGCCACGCCTCCAGTCAAAAGTGGGAGGAATTTACCACAAATTCTGAAGATTCTGGAGAAATTAACCACGAATTCCGGGTTCTGAAGATTTTCAAAGAAACTACGCTACCAGGCATCCACTCTGACTTTGCTAAGCACCCCGTTTCGCATTAGCGCTGATTGTCTGTCGCATGCCACCGACCCCTTTCAATACAGACCCTCCATTTAACGCTCTGGATTTACTCCAGTATCTGGTAGTCCAGGAAATGCTGCAATTCTAAACTTTCAGCAGAAATTTAGTTTCAATGAAGCCATTCCTCAGCCAAGAAAGATCATCTGTCTTAATTACCAAACTCAATTAAGCAGCTATGTCAAATGAATTAGCAGCATGCACATAATCCCATTACACACATTCTCACTAGACTACCTGCGCTTCAGCCAATCGATCTGTCATTAACGCAAGCATACTTTAGCTTTGCTTCTAATTGAAACCCTACTTCTGGCCAGTCATTTGGCTCGGACAGCAACGAGAACTACCTTTTCCATGTTCATAAACATCTCCTCTAGTCCTTGGTGTCACCACCTGATTAGATCTCTGGCACCGTTGGCTCCTCTTTGGCAATGAGGACACCATCGTTTCACCAAGTCTGCGAGCTTGCGTTAAAACTTAGATTTGAGGTTTAAGGCAGAACAGAAGGAATGGCAGACGTCCCACATAGCAACCTTGCTTTGCTACAGGCCAGCTGAGTTTTCCTTAGTCAAAGGGATGATTAACTAACGAGATTAATCAAGAACGGCAGGTACCTGCAGCTACTGTTCTCTTCCAAACTTTGCCTACATATTTAACAGTAAAAGTGATTAAAAAATAACACAATAGATGGGACAAGGATGTACGTGAGAGGAGAGAGGGGTGATGGTTCACATCTAACTTAACAAAATAGTGACGTTTATGAAAAGCAACAGCTCTTCCCCAAACACACAATGGGGCTTTCCTGCCTCTGTCGGAGTTCTGGCATTTGGATGCTGTCAGTCACCAGCTTCTCATCCTCTCCCCAAAATACTCTGCGGCAGAACAGGGGCTAAAGGAGAAAGCAGTTGTGCCTGCTGTTCCCGAGGTGGATACACAGCCTTTCAAAGAATGCTTTTGTCTCCTTTCGCTCATTACGTTACAGAAGGCTTCCGGCAAACTCAGCAGTTCGGGTGCTGTTGCCTGCCTGCCCCAGAACTGATCCTTGCGATGTGGCACTTGCAGAGACTCCAGTTTTTCCTCCCCAAGCTGCTGGAGGGGCACTGGCAGATACGAGTCCCTGCTTCCACCAGACCCTCCTTGAGGCGACAGGGTTTAGCTGCTGAGCTCTAACACAGAGAACATGTCAGCAGAGACACTCCGCAGGCCCGCACCTTGGCCAAACCAGGGCAGACGCTCACAAGGGAGGCCAAAAGACCATCCCAGTGTCATCCTGATTTCAAGTCTTTTTCTTAAGGCTCTTCTCTGAAACAGCTGTAACGTATTTTATGCAAGTAAAATCATGTATTTTTCCTTGTGCTCAGTCTCAGAAATTGCCGAACCATTTCTGCTGATCATTTCCAAGGAAATTCAGCCTGAAGCAGACTTCAGCATGTATGATTTCAGCACGCATGGTAGAAGTTTAACAACATTAGAGGCCACTACAATGGAAATTGTCGGGCATCCCTGGTTTCACTTATAATAATGAAACTCGGTTGAAAGCTAGGAGCAGCTTAATGTAGTAGTTTTACATAATAAACACCCTTTTTTGAACACCAATTTGTTTTACAGAAACTGACTTCAGCTAAATGTTTTGCCTTTCTGAGTTAATCTTGACTCATATATTTTATTCTCATCACATCACCGTATTTCATTTTCAACTTATACATATATTACACACAAAAAAGTTAATATATACCACATGTGTATACTGTTATACCTTACTCAGTATTACTATTATACTATACTACACAATAATATAACATCAGTACTACCAAATGCCATATTTTCAAATTTCAGAATCAAAATTTTTTGATGCTTCCAAAGTAAAACTTCTCAGAATATCCACTGCACAGTGAGTGCCAAACTGCCACCTGACATGCTGATGGGGTGTGCAAACTCATTTTGAAACTTCAAATTTTACTTCAACAGACAAAGTTCCAGTTTCCAACCAATACTACCAACAGCATGTAACACCTAAATGCTGTCTTTGGGACTCTAAAGTGCTCAGCAGCTGTGAAATAAGACATCAAGTCATTGAGAAAAACAAGGGTTTCTTCCTCTAACATTCAAAATTGTGAGGGTTTTTCTTTGGTTGGTTGGTTTTTAATACCAAACAGCATTCACGAGAAAAAAAAAAGATTTAATTAGCAATGCTACCATCGGGTTAGCTTGTACCTGTGTTCCTGTCATTCAGCTGGACGTTCTGCAGAGCTTAATTTATTGAAGCTTTTCAACTTATGTAACTTGCTTATATACAAAAGCAGAGCTATCATAACAGTCAGCTGGAGGGCTTTTCATGTTTTGTTGTTGAACACTAGCAGATCCCTCCCCAGATATCCATGGCCTTCCCCAGTGTTCTTTCACCTCGGACTCTACTCCCACCACCAATCTCCATCACCTAAATAATAAGATGCATAAAACACAAACTGTGAGCACAAACATAAGAAGACCTAAAGCTTGTTGGGACACATGCAGGCTTCAGCTGAAAATCAAACATCCTGAGAGCAGTAAGCCAGAAACCTAGTCTTGTGAAGCATGTCTATAGGTCATTTTGGCATGGAAGGAGACTGAGGTCATTGCTAGAGTTGCTTGAGGGCTGCCTCAACCTATGGGGCAGCAGAAATTGCCCTGGCTTTATCCTGTCTTTCTGTTCCGATAAGTTCTTGGTTTTCTCATGTCTGTCACCTCACTGTACGGGCAAGTCTGCTCCTCTGTGTCCATGCTTTGTACCCTGGTGTCAGTGGCAACACTGCAAGGCAGGAACCATCTCTAACTGATTTAATGAACACAGCGAGTATGTTGGGGCACTTCACTAATACACACCACAGCTAATGGAAAGCACCCTGCTACCTTCAGTATGCTGTTGATCAGGCCTTAATACCACGTTAATTCAGCCCCATAAAGATGCATTTTGATTCAAACTCATAATGAAATACAAAGCCCACATTCAAGTATTAGTATAAGGAAATAATGCACATATAAATGTACATAAATACATTTATTACTTCAATATTTTACAGATGTCTCCCTTATGTAAATACACATTGGATGCTCTGTGCAGTTTATTCACTGCAGGTTGTTCCATATACAGCTCCATGCAGTGCCTGCTGGTAACATTCACTGCTTCTGCTAACAATTCATGATGCAGGCAACTATCTACACATTCTCCTTCGGGCTGCTAACAAGGTCCTCCAGTGCTCATTTTTCTATTATTACCACACAGTCAGTTCCCTTTGGACTTAAAATATATATATATATATNGGTCACAGTGCCAATGCAACCAAAGCTATTCTCCAGGGACCAAGCTACCAACACCCTACTTCCCTCCTCATGCTCATTTTCTTCATCTAATATCAAGTACTAGAGTCCGTCCAGTCCTCTGGGCTACTAANTCCTGTAAACTCCTCCTTAGAAGTGCACCCCCTTTCTCCTGCTTTTTGGCCAGATGAAAGAGAGGTGCCTATTCTAAGCTGCACCTTCTCTGATGGTGACAGAGATCTACAGCCCTCTTGGACGCCTGTGTCAGGTGGCTTCTCCCTCCCACATAAATAGCACAATGCTCAAATCTCCCTTCCATCAGTTTCCACATAATTGCTACGTCTCCTCGTTTGTCCTAGAGGTTTTCCACAGGCAGGCCTGTTGTCCAGTTGTGCTGGAGAATGGTTTATATTAGCAGCTCCCTGTGTATTGGGGTGGTAGACGAGGTCTTAACTCGTCATAGTCTGCTGTTTCAGAAAGCTTAATAAACTGCACTGAACACCAGTCTAAAAAAGGAAATAAAACATTTAACAGGCTGGTATTTCTACCCCCTTCTGCTTTCTAAGAAAGACAAAATAAAAAACAAACAAGCAGTGGCACAAACTGGAGTGCATGCATAGCTCTCCCCAAGAATGCTTCCCCATTAACTCGGTGTTCGTCTGTGTTACCTACAAACCAACGTGGTTTCAATTTAGTTTCTTATTAATCTTGGGCATTTCTTTCAACTGCTATTTTAAAAATAGAAACTTCATGTTGAACATTTTAATAGCATTACGTTTCAAAGGCAACAAGCTGCTGTATTGATTTTTTTTTCCAAAAACTTTATTGCCAGATGTAAGTACTTCTGATTATTGATATTCTTTGTTTTCCCACAGGTTTCTCTTTTCCTTATTAAACAATATATCTGTATTTAAGCAGCTCCATGAAAGTTTAGTGAGGTCCAAGAGAAATCACTAGTCATCAGCCCACAAATTCATCTCACCTAACTTCAAGGCACTTCACCAAACTGCTTAAATTAGGAGTTTACCTGCACTGAACTACCCCTATGGCCAGTGAAAATGACTATGGGACCACGAAGACTAGGTACTTTTATCCCATCTAAATTCTGAATTGTTTTCTGGAAGTAACTGTTTTTCTCCACTGATTATACAGAGATGCTAGGCCCACAGAGGACCTTAAGTTAAGCAATTTAAGTATCTAATGAAGACTGGGATGAATCCAGATGCTGGGGTCCTCGGCAGTATCAGCAAATAAGCAGAAGACCTGCTAGGAGAACATTTCTAGCCCGCGGATATTAGATTAAATCAAGTTTGAATCAAGATAACAACACTACTGTAGTTGCAGTAGACAACCTCATCTAAAGGACAGTTTGAGTGGTCTTTGGGTAAGATCAAAAGCCAAATAAAGTCAACAGAAAAACAGCTAAAGTTTTAGTAGGCTTTGCTGCACGTCACCTTTGCGTTCAGCCCTGCTCAGCCTTTTCCCTCCCTCACAAAGAAAACCTCACCACAAAAGCCAATGGCAGCTTAACTGCTGATTTCATAAAGAACAGGATCGATTCCTTCATGAGGGAGGCAAGTCTGCAGAGAAAAATGGCCATGAGCCCACATGGGAAAATACAGGAACACAGGAAAAAAGCAGTGAATTCCCACTCACCAGTTTTTGAGTTTGGGGAGATGGCAGTGAGGAGCAGCGACCCTGGGGAACTGAAGGAAATCTTCGCATACGGCTGTTAAATACTAGCCGGGTGATCAGTGATCACACTAGTTAGAGCATTTTATTAGCACATGAAGAGATTCCTCCCCACCCACATCTGATAGTTCCCATCTCTTCAAAGAGACCGCGGCCATACAAACCGTGGATTCAGCATCCAGCACAGCTTCTTCCATCAGCAGTAGTGCTGCTCGGAGCCGCAGGCCCTTCCCCCGTCACCTCCAATAACTCATTCCCACCACCCTGCCAGGCGTTTCCCTTCCTCCCCTTGTGCTAAATGCCAGATCAGCTGTTTATGTAGCTGTGCTCTGAGGGAGCAGAAATTCCCAGTGAGGAGATGGGAGCAATAACCTTGTTTTCGATCACTGGTTTCAAACAGTTGCCAGGGGTCCTTACAAGGTAAAATAAACAACCCGAATCCCAAGCAGCTTCCCTAATACATGACTGGGACAGGTAAAGGGAGCATTAAAAGACAGAACTTCCTAGCGTATAGGAAAAAAGCGCCTAATGGGGCTGGATCCAAAGCCTGCTGGAAATCAGTAAGTGGACTCCCACTGACTTCAGTGAGCTTTGGATCTGCTGTAAAAAGCCGGCCAGCTGCAAGAGCTGCTAGAGTCAAAGGAAAATATGCTACAAAGGAACAGTGGCCTTGTGGTTGGGGTACTGGCATGGTTTCAAGAGACTTGGATTCAGTCTTCAGCTCCACCATTCCTGATCCTGTACAAATCACTTAATTTCTCTGGACGTCGGCTTCCCTTTCGTAGTGCAGGTATCTAATCCAATGAGTTCAGGCATGGAGAGATTCAGGGACATCTGTGAGAGAGGAGGCAACTGCATGGTGACACTTAGCAGCACCATCTCAGAGGTGTGACTCTACCGTTGTGGACCCAATAAGGTCTGTCCCCCTGCAACAGGGTACTACGGTGAGTGTTCAACCAGTATCCTCGTTTGCTTCAAGCCTGCTGAACGCACCTGCAAGCTGTGACTACAGCTTTTGTTGACATATCCTTAGCTAGCTGGCCGGACCGTGTGATATATGGCTAACGCAGCAAGGAGGTCAGCGCACGTTAGCAGATCCATGCTGAGCTCCAAGTTCCTGTGTCCATATTAATAGCCACCCACGAGACTTGGTGTAAAGATAGTTTGGGTATGCTATGGGTATGTTATGTATACACGAGCTGCAGCCGCAGCAGTGCAGACAGCTGTACGACTCCAATCCAGCCAAGCAGATGAGCATTTATCTAACTCCTGAGCATGCAAACAGGCCTATATAAAAGTCAAGGTAATACAAACATAACTGCTTTCCTGGAGAGAAGGCCTAGGAGAGGTAAGATATGTTTTCTTGGAGTTTCAAGGAAGCCTGTCAGTCTTAATGTTATTTACACACTTGCTCCGAATATCCTCCACCAACAGCTGGGGCTTTTGGCAGCCAAATGCAACCCATCTATTGTAACATTACTCTTCTGTTGTAAGAAACAAGCAGAAGAAATTCTTCAAAAAAAAAAAATCCAAGCAAACACACAAATTAAGCCCCAGAAATTAAATACTAAACTCATTTTACAGCATAGAAAGATCAAACTGCAAACAAGCTGCAAAAGCCATTACTAATTTAACATTCCATTATTCCTTTTTTCCAAAGTGTGATTCTTTTCTGCAAGCCAAGCATACTTTGCTGGGACCAAACCTTCACATTAGATTTCCTGTGCTGTGGACTTGATGAGATAAAGCAGTTACTTAGGACCAACAAATCACTTCATTAAAGAAGCCTATTTGTAAATATTCTTGACAGCAATTAACATCCTGGTGTAAGGAACTCATTTTGCGCCACTTTCCTTGATCAGGCAAGACCTCCCCTCTAATATCATGGCTACAGGAGATGGTCTTAATTTTGACGGAAAGAAAGAAGCCATCCTGGCATCATTGCCTCCACGTTAGCTATTTTGGTTCATTTAGGCAGGAACAAACAGCCAAAGGTTGGACAAAGCTGCTTGCCCTCAGTTCTCAAGCCACATGAAAAACGGACTGCCCTGTGTTTTTCTAGCTGTCTCTTACGTCTCTGGGGAACCAGGACAACCTACAGCATTTCTCCTTAGCAGAGGTGAACAGAATTGCTGTCCTTACCCAGGATCCAGGCTGCTCCGACCGTATCTACTCACCTTTGCAGTACCAGCAATTTATGATAAAGGTATTCCCACCCAGTCCTGGTAGGTAGAGGAGATAGAAAGCATAGCTAAAAAAAATGAAACTGAAAAAAATTTTTTCACATCCCTTTGCCTCATGTAAGGACCTGTCTAGGGAGTGTAACAATACACTGAGTCGTAGTATATTAGTCAGCCACAACACATTTCTCAAGGCTGCACAAAATCCCAGAGTCAGTGTGGTCCCTGGTGAACACAGATACAAAGCAGAAACTCAAGAGATGTTGCAGGAGGTTACTTTGTGGTTGTTTTTGGTTTTTTTTTCTGCAGATGCTAAAATATATATCCTGGTAAGACACAGTATAATTCTCTCTGCTTTGACAGGAATACTCAGGCACCATTTTGAAATGGTAACATTAAAAGACAACATGTAATACTCTTTTTTTTTTTAAATAACAGGTTTAGTTCTGCTCTTGTTGAAATGAGTATACCTCTTCTTGTTTATTTGAATAACCCGATATTACAATGCAATAAAAAATACAATATGCTAGAAAAGAAAATGGACAAGTCATCTAGATTCAGCGATCTATTTCAACCCAGTGTTAGCTTACCAATAAAATTACTTCTGAATACTTTATGGGGTTCTAACCTTATAAACAAGTCCATGAATAATCATAAAGGTGCAATTCCTTAAGATATTTCCATGTTTAAAGAGCCTCCATTTCTGTGGGGAAAATCATCTCTCTGCCATTCACAAGTTGCTAAATAAATGTGAGTATATGAACAGATTATAAAAGGCCTACTGAACTGAAGTAACAATAATGCCTCAGTCTTGAAAACACAGAATGTAAATGCAATTTTACATTAAAGATCTGAAAACAAACTCAAGGCTAATATTTTCAGGGGAAAAAAAAACTTTGATCTCTTTTTCTTTCCGGGGGGGAGCCAATATCAACATGAGTGATTTTGTACTACATTCAGGAGTCTTTATGTGGGTTAATAATGTTAAAGTTATTCCACTGCTTTTTCAGACTTTTCTGGAATCAGCCCCTTGGTGAAACAGGGCCCTATTGAAGACTCCTGAATTTGCATAGCATGTGCAAGACATTTAGATTTATATTCCATGTTAGGTTGGTGTGTTTAGAGTTTACTCAGGCATATGCAATTCATTGGCTGTATTGTTATCTTCACAACGAACAAGCACACTCACTTCATCTGCAAGAAATACAGCTTTAAATGTAGAAAATTAAATTTCCATGAGAAAATGTGTTCCATGAAAATTTCCATCAATAAAGGCTCAACTCAAACATACTGAGGTCGAAAAACTTTGATTTGAGCCTACCTGGGTACAGTGGCACTTAGCTAGTAAAACCATAAAGTCATTTGAAAAGGACTACTTTGAAAGTGCTCCTCTAGTGACAATTACTCACGTTAGAATTCTCTGTCTGAAAACCTTCGGCCGTCATGATTCTTCTGTGTTCCGTGATGAATTTGCCCACAGAAACTGGCAGATTCTGCCTCGAAGACTTTACAAACTCAAAGGAATCATAATTATTTTGAAAACACAGAGATGACATTAGTGATGAAAAACTGAACACACTGAAATACAGAAACAACAGAAATGTTCCATCCACTCACGGTTTCCACTCAAATCAGATCCTGAGCCCCACGTTAGTAGCGTGACCCACATCATCCTTCTTGCTAGCTGGGAGAAGAACCACCATGTGCAGCAGCAAGGTAGTTCACAATGTCTGTACGGCAAGGTTTCCCCAGAAATTTTAGTGCTGGACACAAGTCATCTGAAGACATCTGCAGTCGATGGGTTTGGTTTGATATTGGTGGAACACCACAGTTCATTTCTCACTTGCTGGCACCGCCAGAGTTTGTTGGGGGTGGTTTCCAAAGCAGCACTGACACTGGCATTACCTTACGATGTTTTCTGGTCTCCATAATACGCAGGACATTTGGGACAGGGCAAAGGAGCTGTTACAATCAAAGCACTGTCCCATGGCAGATGACTAGTAAGGTTTGGTTGTTCTGGTTGCAAAAGGAAATGCAGAGGGAGTGTAGCTGCTGTCACCATGTATGTCAGAGGGATGCACAGCAGAAAGGAGGTCCGTGCAAACGAAACGAGAATATTGGCTCAAGAACAAAGTGGTATCTACAGCCATGAATTAATTTGGGTAAAAAGATTAGAAGAAGGTGAGTCACTAGAACAGACTGCCAAGGGAGCTGTGAGGACAGAACTCTGACAGTCAGCGATGGAGGTTTGAAAAGTTTATGGAAGTGATTTTACCATGCAGAACCGGTGATAGCAGAAGGCTGGATTTCTGTCTCAGCAGGTCCCATACACTTCTGTTCCTAGCTTCCTTCCCAAATCCCTGATCCTGCACCATTACACTGAGTAAAAGATTTGCCAATAGTTTCAACAGGATCAGCCCAACTACTGCAGAACACATGCTTTCTGCAGGGCAAGAGAAAGGAATTCAGGGATCATAAAGTACTGACTACTGCGTGCTTTTCATTTTCATTTCTTTCCTTAAGAATTTAATATTTGTTTTCTTACTGATTCATTAAACCATAAAACTTTCCTTCAGGCCATTGGCCTTTTCTTCTTAGCAGTGGCTAATTTGGCTGTGGAGCTGGTGGTCCAGAGCAGAATAAAATGCACCTCTTAAGAAGATGTGGGAGATGTGCATTGCAGCGTGCTTTTTAACTGCTTCTGTCTTTACTGAGGAGATGTATCCACCAAAGCCTATTAGGAGACTGGATCAAAACGGATATATATAGATATATGTCATGGTGGAATATGCGAGGTTGGAACTTAAAACAATGGTAACACCTGTTCTGAACTACTGTCATTTTGGATCCAAGTGAAACTGTTTTTCTGAGTTTTTAATACCATAAGCATTTCAGATGTTCAACTCTCAGTGAAAAATCAGGAGGCAGCTTTACCTTCAAAAACATGGTCTGTCATGAATATAAATAATAGTGTTAAAGACACCGGGGGGCTACTTGCTGCTTATTTACTGCAAAATCACTCCAGGTCAGTTACTTAAGTGTCAGTCACCTGCATCATTCTGAGCTGTTCTTCTGTGAATAAAAGACTTTGTGATTATTTTCTAACTAGGCAAAATAAATCAAGAAAGAGGATACAGGGATATGCCTGTTCTAACAGTTTTGGACTATCGGAGGAGAAGGTGGTAGCGCTGTGTCCAAGGGGGTTGCCACCATGCCACGTAGCTGTTTATTTTTTAATAAAAAATAGTTCACTGACTTCAGCTCCTTGATGCATCTCAGATAGGTCTATAAACTGTTTGTTTTTCTTTTCTCTCACATTTAGAGCCAAAAGCTTCAATGAATATAATCTTTTATAAGGAAACACACCAGTCAGTACAATCCTGGAGAAACCCCCAGGTAAAACAATGCAGATTTCTTGAAATATGCCTGTTTGCACTGGAAGTGAGAAGAGAGTCGCAGCAAGCATTTGAGTGACTAAGTATAAACATATGTGATGAAATAGTAAGATTAAGTATTAAAGCCATATTTATGTTAGGAACTATGTGACAGATATCAGTAGTTTCTCAAACAGCAACTGCTGGAATTCTTAGCTAAAAACACAGAACAAAGCTAATAACTTTTAGCATAAGTATTCTCCAGCCCAGCTTGCTCTCTACATATTTTTGGGAAGCAGCTACCCCCAGCATTATCTGCCTGTAACATCATTTTGCAGGTTATAAAAATAAACAACAAAACCCTACAATTAAAATATAATGAACCAAAACACCTGGCTTGTCTTGGCTTAAAGACAGAGATCTCCAGCAAAGAGTAAGTATGGACACCTAATCAAGAATACACACCACTGCTCTCACATCACAAAATCTGGTGACTATCTCAGCTCTAAGTAACAGCTTTCTCCTAAAATTGATGTCATATCATTGAAGCATGTGCTAATCTCTTTGGTCTTTGAATATAAAGTGTGTGCCAATCCTAAAATATATTCTATTCTCTTCCAAATCATTAATGAAGAAATCGTACACGTCTAGGCACCCTAGCATATGGCTCACTGTTATCGATCCAAAAGGAGACATTGCCATGCAAAAATTATGTTTTTCCAATAGACCTGTTGTTTTCTGTGATCTGTGCTGACCTAAACAATGTTTGCAAACACATTTTCAGTAACTATATTGTGAATACGCCAAAGACTTCTTACATCATGAATTGGTTGGAGATACATGGAAGAAAAGAACTGTAAATATATGGCAAAAAAGGAAGAGAAAAAACACAACAGGACTCAAAAGGCTGAGAAATATGGGAAGAAAATGGACAGTAAGAATATAAGACATACATCTAAAATAAAATAACCAGTAATACTGAAAGTTAATGGATATAGGAAATTGCAGCAAAATCCTACCCCTGTAGAATCAATGAGCATTTTCCAACTTAATTCATTTGGGTTGGGATTCCTCCTTTATAAAGCAACAACACCAAAGTAAACTCAACGTTAATGAGAAGTAAACGAGAAAAAGTGGCATGGCAACCTAAACTGCTGATGGACTGAAAGGAATTACCATGAAGGGGGAGGTCAGTCCCATAAGCAGCATTATTCGGGCCCTAACAATAGGAGGGCTATCTTGCACGAGGCTGCTGCCGGTGCAGGGCTTCCCAGCGAAGACACCTTGCCTGGATTTCACACGCACGCAACACGAGACCTAACGCCCTGCGCAGCAGAAGGCACCACTGAAAAAAGCGTGCAGACAAGCAGCACAGTACTAGTTTAGCACAGCGATGTGAGATTCGGGGAGAGATGATAACTGTTAACATGAGGTTGTATCTATACAAGCAAATTAAGTGTGCCTGGGAACATTCCTGGGCACGGAGGCCAGCTGGCACAGAACGGCCTGAGTCTCCGCCAGTAAACACCCTTAACCTTCAAAACAGGGAGGCTGCATGCAAACAGCCGACTGAGGACGGTCCCAGGAACACGCCTGCTGCCAAACCGTACTCGAAAACTACCCGGGGCGGCGCTGGTTGGCGCATGCCAAAACCTCGCCAGGGACTGTTCTAACAGTTTACCAGGGCGGGCAGTCACGCTCCCGGCCCAGGAACATTCCTGCGCATTGTTTAATTTATTAGCAGAGAGAGAGCCAGCTCCCTCTTTCCCCCTCCTTGCCTAGGTGAAGTATTCCTCTCGCACAGGACATGTTTTAGTAGCCTTTCTCACCGATCCACCCCCTCTCCCACCCCAAGCCGTCTCCCCTCCTGCTCCAACACGCAAAGCGGACATGGGAAGGGCTGGATAAAGCAACGGCAACGGTCTGCCTCGAGCTGCCTGCAGAAGCCATCTGGTTCAGAGAGCACTGCGGGGCACATCCACACCACGAGTAAGGAACGGTTGTGCAAAAGGCATGACGTGTTTCCAGACCTGCCCCACCTCGTGTCCACGCAGGGACCTCGCTGCACAAAGGCATCCGAGGTTACCTCATGACTTACTCAGTCATTTAAGGACTAATACCAGGAGCACTCCCAGACACGGGCAGCCTCGTGCTCTTGGAGTTATGGATGGGCTGGCGCATCTGTCTCACTGCCTGGACAGCTCTTCCAAAGACAAAAAACTGGTCCATGAAGCACAGCTTGAGACTGGTTTTCTAATGGTCACTGCCTTGAGGCACGAAACTAGCAGCACTCAAATCACTGTGTTCGAAAATATACTTTGACTATGAAAAACGATCCATTCCTTTCTCTGATTCACTAGAAAAGATAACAATATTGGCTTATACAGAAGAGGATAAGAACTTGAATGGGAGCATTACACAAACGTGTGTGTGCGAGTGTGTGTTTATACAAAACCTCATCAGTTTAAATCATATTTTCTGCCCAGAGTATCACGTACCTTCTAATAAATCCTAATTAAACCGTAAGTTCCAAGCCTAGTGAGAATAAATGTGTATTGACAAGTATATTGAGTGCTGGGAATTCACAGGACTCCTGATTGCAGTTTGGGATATGCTGATACATGCTGCACGTCTAGGTTAACAACACAGGTAGTGCCTAACCTTTCGCTGGTTTGCTGCAGTATACGACGAGTTGTTAGAATTCATTACCAGGAAGTTTTTGGAAATGGGAGAGGAACCCAAGCTGACATGTGCTGGTGACTCACAGATGAGAACTACCTGTTTCTAAGTTGTTCTTGGTGCCTTGAATTTAAAGGAGCCCTCTCCCTTGCCAAAAATCTTGGGGCACCTTTGTACTAGGGATTCCTGTCCACCCAGTTGTACAGATAGCCAACACATTTCGCACAGACTCCAATTATTGCCGCTTGGTAAAGACAGACCAATGTGAGCTACCTAGACCTGACGTAGATCTGTGACACGTTAGCTGGACATTCATCTATTTGCGAAAGCCTCTTGCTCAAACAACCCTAGTTGTCTTCAAGGGCTGTAGGTTCACAGTACAGGTGCCCTCCCTAAAGTCTTGCTGCCCTCTTGAGGAGACGTGAACCTACCAGCACAAGATGGTGCAGAGACCTGGGATCAAGGCAAGGGTTTGACATGCTGTCCTGTGTGAGATGGTGTCCTGCGTCCCCCAAGGAAAAATCTCCCCAAGCCACCTCCCTGACACCAGCTCAGATTCACCTCACCCTGCTTTTACCTCTGCAAGCCCAGGGGCAAGTGCTGCTGCTGTGGCTTGGTAATCTGAGAACCGCTACGTATGTGCTGGTGTAAAATGCCACGAACAGTACAAGAGAGGGCAGAGGTGAATCCAGCGCCTCTGAGTCTTTCAGGTCTGTGCCCTGATTTAACAAGCAGAATTTGGAAGTTCTTGTTGGTTTTTTTTTCCCTTCTTGCTTTCTGATTTTGTGAAGATTTCTCACGGTTTATGACAGGCGATGTTGGTTTGGAATGCATTTGAAAATAGACCGTATTTTGAAAAGTACCCTAGGCATTAGCGTACACTGCATCTGAGAGCCACCCATAAGACCAGCCTAAGGCTACAATTACATCAGCAAATACTGCGGAGCAATACAAGAGGATCTAGAGAGAAACAGTGTTAAGATCTATCCTGGCCCTAAACCTAACCTATGAGCAGAATGCCCGTTAGCACTTGGAGTATGTTATCTGCACATCTTGTGGCCTAGTCTCCTCCAAAAGCAATCCAGGACCGCTCTGTGATGTTAACTGAAGCGCAGTAGTAGTAAGATCCGCCTCAAAAGCTCAGTCGTGATCCAAACAGAAGCACAGACGCACCTGCACAGCGGGCCCCTGCAGAGCTTGTGGGGAAGCTGCATTTGTCCAGCCAGGCACCCAGAACAGGTCACCTGCAAGGCACCCACACTGTCAAAAAGCGGAGAGGAGTTTCTAGACTCAAGATCCTGGGCCTAGAAAGGGAGCTCGGCCCTAGCCCTGGAGAAGCAGCAATGCACTTCTTCACTCCCTGGTGGTTTCATGGAGTGAAAAGAGTGCCCAGGCCCAGGCAGGAGCTACACGCGCTGCTCTCTCCCACCCGCCCGGATGTTCAGCACACCTGCAACAGCCACGCAGACAGAGCTTACGCGACTGAATTGCCTGCACCCCACAGAAAGGCAAGGGGATGTGCGTGGAGCTTCAGCTGCCTGGTTTTAGCTGACTATCGCATGTCAGAAAGAACCTGTAGACTCCCAACTCACGCAGATGCTTTAAAAAACTTTCCCCCTGGTGCCCAGGCCAGCACAGAGCGCAAAGGAAGTTCGCCCTCTAGGAAAACAGCTTGCCACACCGGAAGGGCCCCTGGTCTTTGATAATTTTGTACCTTGTGCCCACATCTGTCCAGAATTGGACACTTCAGCATTCAATTCTTCCCAGGACACGACTTGGGGCCAAACTGCGAACCTTGCATTCCTTCTGCTATGCGGTTACTTTCACAGTTGTCCCACTGACTTCTTCCGTACTAGCCAGGAGAATAACTCAGTCATCATCCACAAAGGCTGACGGCTGATGCCCCTGAGGGAGACCAGTATCTCAGACGTAGGTCTGTGTAACAGTCTCTTTGAACTTTCAAGTCATTCACACAAGAAAGCAAGTTGACAAAAGCTGTGGAGTCTTCTGAACACCTCTTCAGACAGCAGAACTGAAAGACAAACTTCCTCTCCTGTGTCATTACACATACGCACACACCCTGCCCCAGAATCTGAGTTTAAATTGAGTTCTTTGACACACATCAGAAACCTCTCAGTATAGAATTTCTGAGAGACACCAAAATCCTTAAAGACAGACCTAACACAGACAACCATCTCCAAATTGTTTAATTGCTTTCATCAATTGAAAGTATCTTTTGATTCAAGAACAAATGCTTAGCAAGAACTTGGTGAAAATAGACATAACCTAAGGGCTGAAAAGCAGAGCAACATCTATAATTTTTTTCCTTTACAGATAAACAGAACTGCTTTTTAAGTAGCTCTCGAGAAGGACATCTAAGCATTGCTCCCATGAATAAAGCAGACAGTTCACATGACTACCAGTTCCTGCCTGCATGCAAAAGCTACATGCCAGCAAATCTAATTGAAAATAATCTGTGATCTACATTTAGCATTCTTCAGGAAAGTGCTTTTATCCCATCTTTTCCCATCTCTCCTCCTCCCCTCCAATCTTAAATGAATCACATATTGAATCACTGCAGCATGGCTGTATTTGATCATGATTTATAGGGCACTGTCTGCCTTACTCAGTATGCAGTATTCGTAGGGAGGAGGTATTTTGGACAGAAAAGAACAGGCTGTCAGCACTCAATAAATTATTAGTAACAGCCACTTCCTGAAGTTAAAACCGATATAAGATCAGCCTTCTAAGTGGACAGGTGCACAGAGGTGTCTTACATCAACAGCTTGCCTGGCACATAATCCAAATTCTTAGTAACTACATTCAAATGTGGCACTGAGAAGACAGAGATTTTACTGACAGTTGCTAATAAATAAATGGAGAAGCTCTAGGCACTGCAGAAAACCTATTCCAGGACCAGACCCCACAGCACTGTGTTGTACTAAACTACTGTATGTAGCATAGATTATCGTCTTTAGGAGGCAGTTACACAAGGCGAGCCTTTTAATATAAATCTTCTTGCCCTCGTTTGACAGCAGTATCCGATATTATGAGCAGTGAAGCTTCCAAATCTGCAGACTCAACATAAAGCTGCATGCAAGAAACGTTAATGTAATTTTTTTTATCATCTCTCATCAGCGTTCCCCTGCCTATTGTTTCCCTTTTTTCAGCCTTCATTTATCTCCATCACAAACAAACAAGTCTATAAGCAGCAGCATGTACAGACTCCATTGTATGCTAACACACCGGTACTTGTACATAGTGATCTATAGCAGTCATCTTAAATCGGTCGTGCACCATAAGAAAGAAAGAGAGGTGGGAAAGGGCCCCCAGGCAGGACCAGATAAGGATTATTTAGCTGTATCTGGCCGAAAAGAAGGGTGGTTTTGCTCACACTCCAAGACAGAGTGAAGCAGTGACAGCAGATCCACTACTCGGGGTTAGGATGCAACTTCGGACCAACTACATGACAGCTGTGTGACAACTGTAAAACTTTTCAAAGATATATTTAAAAAAAAAAAAAACACACCGAGCAAGGAACATTATTAGGAGAAGGGGAACAATGGGTCTGTCTTCTGTCCCTCACCACAGCTTTCCTATGCCCAAGTTATTGTCTGAGTTATACAGAAATAGCACACCCAGGTGCCTTCAGGCACAAGAGAAGGCTGGTTTTTCACTTCGCTCTAAGAGGGACAATTTATTCCTGATGCATCCTGAATAGCCTCAAGGTCATTACACCACAGACGAATTTGGCTGACTCCTACAAAGAGTCCGTACTGTATTTTTTTATTTGCTAAACACCACCAGAGGGCTCAGCACTGTACAATACACAGAAATAAAGGTTTTGACCTGAAAAACCCTACACCCAGAAACAGTGATTTGTTGGCAAACCCTCTAACTATATCTTTACAAATTATTGTTCTTTTTAAAATATGCTTGATTTCAAAGAGGAGTTACTGCTTTCATGGCAGAATCACCTGGGAAAAATTACTCCCTATTGTTATTCAGGTGTTCAAAGCAGACCATCAAATACTTTAAACTATCTATAAAGTTATAGTAGAAATACACTTCCCATCATAACGCAATGACTGAGAGCCAGTCACTCTTGCAAATTACTGATAAAACTAGTCTGTCTATTTCTATTATATATGGTCAATGTATATGGACTAAGATCTCCCTCCCTGGAGCTATACAGCTTGCCACTACGTACCTGTGTTAAATGTCTCCAATTCCATATATCCCATTGCATCTATGATTTCTGATAAATCTTTCTTAGGAGCAAACTTTTCATCCTAACTTCTGAGTACTGTGTGATGTATCTGACACTAGCAAGACAACAGTCAGCCCCTTGGGGTCTTGTCAAGAAGCTAATGTAAGACGAAATGCTTGTAAGCTTTGATTGAAATACTTCCTCTCTCCCAGCACCAGCTAATGATTCAGAATGATTTTGTCAAGTGTATATTTCACTACCTTGAAACAGATACCGTGTCAGATAGGATTTATAGGTGATTTAACTCAATCATGCCTTCAAAGAAGCTTCAGCAAGCAATGAACACTGCTATAAAGAGCAGGGAATATTCAGAGGCTGAGCCAGGGTTAAAGAGAGCATCTCTGATCACCAAAGTGATGAAAAGTGGTCAAGAATGGAAATCACTGCAACTACTTGTCCTAAGCTATTGTCTGTCATATCGGAACTGCCAGAACATGTAGGATTTAGGGATGGAAATGACAGCTTACTATTCTGATTCATCACCTGGTGCTTGCGGAGAGGAAGTATTTGAATCAAAGCTTTAAAATGTTTTTGTTTTACAATAATGTTCTCATCAAGGAATGGGTGTGAGGGGAAGAACTAACTGCCTGGTGCACAGGACAGCAGGTTAAGGCTAAAGAAACCTGAATTCCATGCGTAGCCATGCCAAGAACTGCTTTGTGACAGTGGGCATTTTCTGTTTTCATTTGTTTTCCTTTCCTGCTGTACATCTGCCTTTGGTCTTGGGAAAGAGAGATTTATGAGAGTCTTAGGGATTCAGTGGTGCAAGCACTTCTCCTCTCAAATCTTCAAACGAAGATGAAAACCCCACCCTTTGGCTTAAAGCCCGTTGTTGCAGAGACTTGTTTAGCACCTGGTATGGACCTCAGCGGGGACTGCAGGGGGGGTATCATAAAAATAAAAATGATGACCATAACACCATCACCACCATCTATATACAAGCATTTATGGGCAAACAGAGTACCAGGAGCGTCCACTCACATTCAAGTCTGCTGAAGCAGATTTCAGCATAAGAACAGTGTAACAAGTCCAAGCAAAAGTCCATCTAACCGCTGACTCTGCCCCTGACCACTAACAGGTACCCAGAGAACAGTAAAATAGTCAGGGTACACATGCAGTGATATTTAGCCAGAATACTCTCCCAGCATCTGTGGATTTGTGATTTTTGAATTTCCTGAGCCACAGATGGTGTCTTTGCATTAAACAATCTTGGCAGATTTTTATTCTTGAATTTTCCAGTCTCTTGAGGCAATTTAACATGACTTCTTCTAAGGAAAGTACTGAAATTTAATCTAGTGAGGTAATATATTGCAGTACAAACCAGGGGCAGGAAAACAGATGACATTTTTTGATCATCGAGTTTTCGAGGTGATGTTTCAACACCTTTGCATGAAATGTGAGTGTAAGAATCAGCGCCTGAAAGTTGAAGGCTCGTAACTCCTTTAGAAAGGACTCGGAAGTTTGTAGGTGTCCTAGCCCACCAGTGTCAGCCCCTGACATTCACGAGGACAGTTCTGTCCCCTACGTGATGCCACTGAAGCCAGTAAGGAGCTCGGCTCAGCTGAATAAAAGGGAAAACAAAAGTCCTCTCCCTTCCTGACACAATGTGTTTACTCTTCTGGACTTTTAGACACATACTCTCCTTAAACGATGGAAGTCTCAAGCATTAAGAGCCGTACGAGATGTGAGCCCCTCTTTATATACTCTCATTCTGGCATGTGCTGCACAGATGCACTGAGAGAGACAGTCTCCGTCCAAAACAGCCAACAGTATTCGTAGATGTGGCAGACAATTTCTCCTTAGTTTTATTAACAGGATTTGGGCAAGATTATCATCTCTCACTTCACATGGGAATTGTATGACAGAAAGAAAATTTGAAATTTAAGCCCCAGTAGAAAAGTTTTAATCATCAAATCTACTGCTGCATATGCTAACACCATGACGGAGCCAACATCCCCACGTCAGATGCAAAGGGTGTAGACCATTCACTGTCATGCCCGCTAGCCCGTTAACAGCCCTGTACTTCTGTCCCTTGTGTGATAAGTATGCTTCCTGTATTTAATTTTTCTCTAAATACATATATATAAAATATATATAGCAAGATCAACAACTTGTGTGGTCTAAACCATGTTCAATAAGACACCGTATTTACCTCTTGGGCATTCCTGGAGAATGAAGACAACATCCTATCAGCGTTCATCCTCCAAGATGAAATGTTAAGCCCTGAAGTAACGAATTTCATCCGAACTGAGAGGCATCCAATTTAATGGATTCTGCATGTAACATAACAGTCATCTAGGAGATAAAGGACAGAGAGTTTTATCATCACCAAAAAGAGATGAGGAAAACTTTAGCTTCAGTGTGGAGACCCTGAAATGCACAAGCAGGAGCATCATAACCACAGACTCGTCTACATGGGGACACTTGAGGAAATTAATCGGAATTAACACAGGAAGGGTTTGTTCAACTGCGGTAAATCCTTGTGAGAACAGACTGTTTCTGAGGTTGTGATCTCAAACAGATTTTTCTTCTTTCACTTCCAAACTTAAGTTAAATCGAATTAAAATTACTTTTCTTTCTGAAATAGATTGTTCACCAATGGTTTAAAGCAGGTTAACTGCCTCATTTTGAATTCATACCTCCAGCTAATATGAAGAAATTTTCTGTGTTCTTAGGTATGGAGACAAACTTTCACTTTCCAAATTTATTACAGTGTATTTTTGCTAGTAATAATTATTACATCACAAAGACCCAGCTGAGTTCAAGATCTCCTTGTGTCGGGATTTATGTAAACACAGTAAGATCCATATGGTTAAGGGCCAGAAGAGATGATTTAGACCATTTAGTCCTCACCTTTTGTTTAACACAGGCCAGTTTTTCTACAAAGATTCCACTAACTTGCATCTGGTTTGAGAATATTTCCAAAAAAATTAATTCTTGAAGAAGAAACCATTTCATATGGAGAATCCACTGCTTCCCTTGGTGGTTTGCTACACCGCCCTCTAGCTAACATTATAATTTAACAATATGCTACTTCTCATTTGAATTTGCCGAGGTCACTTCTAGATCCCAGTGGTTCCTGTTATACTTTCTTCTCAGAAATTAAAGCACTTCTAACGTTGGTATTTTCTGCTTAAGAAGTCTCTAAGCTGAGCAGTTTTAACTTTTTTTTTCCTGTAATTTATTTTAGGTTCTTATCAAAACATAAAACACAAAAGGGCTTGTGCTGCAAATAGCAACAGTTCACCCTCTGCTCACATTCATCACTGAATTTAATGGCTATCACTGATTTACATCACGTGGAACCAGGACCCATATAAACACACGTTTCTAGAGATGGATGGGGTCCGATATAGCGCATTTCTTTCTATAAACTAAAGCTACTGCTAACAGGCAAAAGAGGGGTATGAACTTACATAACTGTGTGTGCATAAGTATATGTGTGTGTGCATTATGCGTGTAATTTAAATGGATGAAGATCTAGTAGGCTGGGTTACTATCACATGTATTAATTCATAACTGATTAATAGTGCCCACAGCATGATCCAGTCTGGATCCCACTGCAATTAATAGCAGATCCATCATTCGCTGCAGTGGAGAACAGAAATCTTTTCTCCGTATTCCTTCTTTCGTGGTCATTAGGATTGCATTCACCAGTGGGGAAGTTCTCAGACCTCCAGCATGTTGTGAACATCAGTCATTGCTAACCGAGCTCAAGCTACTTGGGAACTGGGTCTCTGAGACACACAACGAGACCTTGGTGAGGCATGCTGTCTCACATGGGACACCACAACATGCATTTGGTATTAAACCTTTCCCCAGGTCAGAAGTGAGTAGGAGAATCACAGCAGATCATCAACCTCTTGCATACACCCACACATATAAACTAAATAAATCCCATGCAGATTAGCTGAAGCTCATGATGCTCCACAGCATTGAACCAATGTGCAAAGCAAAGTCACCAAAATTGTCAGGCTTGATGACAATGACCCTAGGACCCAGAAGGCATTCAGCTCCAGCCTACAGCATTCTTCAGTGCACACCCTGCAATTCGCGCAGCTGGGACAACGAGCATCCACATAGAAAACTTATGCAACTGCAAGATACTCAACTCGAAACGTGTCCTGAACGTAGGATTCATAGCAGATCATTAATTGAAATGGTGGCATAGTACACCCCCAGATTAGGCTGAGATGTTTAAAAAGCTATTCACACAGCGAGCGGGGAATTTTGGTTGGCAGAATTCCCAGAACAAGCTGAGGACAGGCACACAAAGGCTGCACGAGGCCAAAGCAGCGCTGAGCTCGACCCTACGGTCTCACTTTTGTGCTCAGCATCATCACGGATTCCTGCCTTTGCTGCAAAAAGAGAACTAATGATCAGAGGGCATTTGGCTCTTGACCTTAGCTTGAGGGAGTTGGAGTGCTTCCTCCTTCTGACCCAGGTAAGGGCAACCGCGCGTTATATTCCGCCTCTCTCTCTTGCATATTGACACAAGCATTTTCAGACCGTGATGTGGCATATACCAGGTATGCATGATCTCCAGTGAAGAAGTAGAGAGGTTTAAAATGCCACCAGATGTTAAATTGCAAGACTTGCGACCAGGCTTCTGGCTCCTGAAATGAGTTCTGCTGCAAGGGGAGGGAAGAGATTGCCTAGTAAATAAAATGTGGGTTTGTCAGAAAATCACTACTCACCATAGACCCTGTCCTGAAACAACCCTCACCATCTGCTCTAGCCCCTTACCATCTCCAGCAGTGAGCTCTGCTTGAAAAGCTGCGTATGGTGGGCACTTTCACCCAAATTTCCTGGTTTTTGAAGTACTCCTTGACATGTTGTGGTTTCAGTCGCTATGGTGATTGATTTGTGTTTAATGAGCTCATGTTATTGGTTGGGATTTTTGTGCGGTGAGTCATGCAGGTTTCATTTGGTAAAATTCACATGGAGATATTGCCATCTAGATCAGCACCAGATTAGCTGAGAACTCCAGCTTCAACTCACCTATTCTAACATTCCCAGATGAAGTCAACTTTATGATGAGTAAGATAATTGTCTGCAAAGTAAATATTCGGTTAATAATGTACCTATTGTATTGTTGATTTGATGACACAGCAGCAGCAGCCAGTTTTAATTTAACATGACTTACTATCAAGTGATTTCAATGATATTACAGGAGCTTGTTAAATGAAAATAACACCGTTCAAATTTGCATGTACATGTGCAAGGAAAAAAAAAAAAAAACAGCTGCTCCTGGGCTGACAGCGAATGGAATTATGTCTTGTTTCAGTCGGTGACATTTAAGCGTGCCAGATGAGCACTCCACCGATTGCAACCCAGTAGTTGTGGTCCAAAGGACAAAACACTACACTGGGAAATCAAGAAACTTATTTTTGAGTCCAAACTTTCTCACTCTTCTGGCACATCATTTCACCTCTTTGTTTCTCAATCTGTCCATCTGTTGGAAGGGGATAACAGTACTGAACTGCTTTGCATACTGCTTTGAAAACTGGTCATGAAGGGAAATACATGAGCTAGATTTTATTATGTATTTGTTTAGGGCTTTCTGCAACTTCAAATCTACATTCAGTGTCTGGGCCAGACTAGCTGCTTGTCCTATTTCCACAGGTTAGGCATTGTTTTACGTAAACAAAATAGCCCAAACTCCAGAGGAGGCAGAACGTGGTTCCATGTTAGACTATCATGAAGTTAAGCAGATGCTCAATTAACCCAGGTTGCTAATTTCCGTAGGGAACAAACTATGTAAATCAAATGCATAAAGGACACCTGCCACCAAAGACAGGTGGTCCTCTGCTGGCAAGGGCTCACCCATCCGTTCGGAGACCCCATGTTATTACCTTACACTACAACCTCTAGCAGGCCTTCTGAAAACCCATTTCCTGAGCAGGTTTTGGATGTTACAATCCCCATGCTGAAGAGCTGACTATCTGAACAAAGAGAAAGAGAAGCGACAGGTGATGAAAAGTATGCCTGGGAAGCTCGAAGTATCCCTGCTGAGGCCACGTTTCTACTAGATCCCACCGCAGATACAACCAACTTTAAAATAAATAAACAAACAAATGTAGCATTTCATCTAGGTCCCTAAATAAGAAGACATCCCAGCTGGCTTGACCTGGGCCCTACAGGAAGCTCTGGCAGAGCAAGGACTTACACCAGAGCCCGGGGGCATCTCTCTCTGGCCAGCCTTCCTCGCTGAGTTGTGAACCACAGCTCTTACGGGCACAGCAGACGCTCCCGTAATTGCTGAAGCAGCTTGTTTCTAGCTACATTTTTGAGTATGTTTTTTTTTTTAATCACATTGTGAGCTGAATCACAGATTAGTGCCAAAGAGCTTCTAACTACATAGTAACAGTAGCAGTTGCATAACCCTCTTCCAGCTCCTGCAACAGCTCAGCCCCACATGCGCCAGTGGAATGTCACATTTTTCCATGCTTTAAGTATCTCTTTACACTAACACTGCAGCCAGTTGCTTCTAATATTGCAGAAAAAGAATGAAAAATGCTGGGATTAAACCTCCACAAACCCTAACAGTGTGTTTACAATAGTCTTCAGGTTCATTCTTAACCACT
Organism: Chauna torquata; assembly: GCA_013399475.1. Classification (NCBI taxonomy): domain Eukaryota; kingdom Metazoa; phylum Chordata; class Aves; order Anseriformes; family Anhimidae; genus Chauna; species Chauna torquata. The sequence continues at coordinate 1,218,737 of VXAL01003728.1, forward strand.
AGGTCTATGACCTTCTAGTAAATTATACTACACTGGAAGGTTTTAGCTGCTGTTCCAACTCCACTGTAAACATGTAAACTTGAGCCATCTGTGCTCTTTTAATATTTCCTGTAAAGCCTATCACTACACCAATCTGCTGTTTCAATTGGCGGCACAAGAAGTCATTGTGTGCTAATTTTTCCCAAGGGCATTTGATGCACTTTATTAAAGAGGTTTTTTTCTTCCTCATTAAGGCCTTTCCACAACAATAAAACTATATTTTGGATACCCAGGCCAGCAGGCATTGTGCTGTTTTGTATGAAAAAACAATCCCAGCTACGCTATGCTTTTACCAAAGAACAATATGGAGGGAAAGAAAGTTTTTAAAGACGTTGCGAGCTTTGCTTTCAGGGCGCCTGCAGGGAAAGCGTCGTGAAGGCAATGCAACCGACGACGGGAAGAATTTGGCTGAACATCCCCAAAGCAGACAAAGGATCGGATTCTTTCAGAGGCATCAAAATTTTGCTGGGTCATACACTTCTCACACACCTCAAATTGCCGTTGACTGCTGGAGCTTGGAGTGTGCAAGGGGGAACTAAAATGCCAAACTGGATCAGACCCACGGCTCATCTCGCTCAGTATCCTGCTTCGGAAGTCACAGACCAGATGTTTCAGAGGAAAGTGCGAGAAACCCTACTGCGGAAGCATGAAGATTTCGGGCCTTTAGCAAGCTCTTATTTTATTATATCTCCTATTAGACTACCCTGACCTTTAACAAGGCTAATTTTTCCTCCACTTCTCCTCCTGTCCGTCATCATAAAACCTGTTAAAATATTGCTCTCATTGTAGAAGCTGTTTCAAAAGGTCAAGGCAGGCACCGAGTATGGAGGTAAAAAAAGTGGGATTTTTTGGTAGTTTTAAACTGTATTTAAAGAATACACTGTTGGAATAAGTGACTCTCAAAAACCAGCATGGGATAAATTAGAAGTATGTATAGAACAGTCTTTGTGGAAGATTGCATATTAATTCACTTAAAAATCTTTGCCTGTTTAAAATATGCAGAGTATATCCTTTTATTTACTTCTCAGTGATCTGACCTATAATCATAACCATGGTAAAATTGCTCCCTAACAAACGTGAGGGATTTTTGGCCAGGGTAATTTAAGGAGATTCCTAGAGTTTAAGGTCAGAAAGGACACTTGCGATGCTGGAGTTTGACCAGCTGCCTCGCATAAAAGGACTGTTTATCATTTTTCCCCAAAAGCCATCTTTATTTTCCTCAAAAAACACTACTAACTCGCACTACACACTCGTTGTCGGTGACTTTAACATACCTCTGCTCCCAAAGCTGTGCCAGAAGAGGAGGTTGAAGCAGGTGTTCAAACACTAAGCACTGGTCAACTGCCCATAAATTTAATCTGACATGCTGATCAGCGAATGCTGGACAAAACAATTGAACCAAGTCCGCGCACTTTGAAGCTGCTGCTACAAAAATCACAGCTGAAAGGGGAGGAAGGGAGGGAGCTTCCTAGCAACAAAAACGCGCCCAAGCCTTGCAGCTGAAGCGTGTGTGTCGCAGAGCACCTCGTGGGTGCACGGGGCGGTTTCGGAGTGGGGGGAGGCTTAATGCTTTGAATTTGTCATTTCTTTCTCAACTGGCTTTTAGTTCTGATCCTGAGCAAGAAGAAAGGGGTCCTTGTTTGATAAGAAGGGATGATAACCTGCACCCAAGCCAATAAAAGGGATTAACCCGAGACTGAAGGCTCAATACTGGGCTCTTGCCGATGCATGGTTCAATTAGACTAAAAGCTGTCCTGCTGCATTAAAGCAAGTTACCTTCATTTTCAGCTTCAGTGAAACAGACCCCAGATGACAGGATAGGCAAACAAGGACTTTTTCACTTTTCACAATTGCTTTCATCCTGCATTGCCAATATTATTAGACTTTAAAGAAACTGGAAAAATCAGGAGTGTTCGAAGTAGGTGGTCTCTGTGTATTCATTACGTCCGGGCACATAAGGCTGGATAACGCACTCTGTAAGCACAGCAATGTGGCTTGCAGTTCATTTCTTCAGTTCATTTTCACCTAATAAAATCAATTTTCAACCCAAAGTGATGGCCTACAGATATTACTTCAGAAGTCCAGGATGTAAACACTTCAGACAGTCACGTACCTCCAGCAACACCAGCTCTCTGCTCCCCAAAGAAGGCAGCCTGTTCCTCCAAGGCAGCCTGCTTTTATCCCATGCACCTGGGTCAATCACGAAGAAGAGTGTCTGGCTCTTTTCAGCAGCAGGGGTCAAAATGCTTTCAAAAAAAAGTCAGGATCACAACCAACTCTTTACACACAGCAAAATGGAGGCATAGAGAAGCATGGCCCGGGTAAGGTCATCCCTTCGGGGAGATCGCACAGGGAATAGCAGGCGCAGGTCCAAAGCGCTGCACTGTGCCCGCTCATCCTGCTGTCCAGGTCCAAACACAGTAAGTGGGACTCAGTCACCAGCTGATTGACATCTGAGACTTTCGTTTTTGTTTTAGCCGTGGTGTAAACAGAACAAACAGAAATCAGTCTGAAGCCCTGGAAGCCTGTTTATGGGCAATATGTGCAACTCTTTTGCTATTTCCCTCATAAATAAAGCTTGGAAACCATTCCTGGAACTACAATCTCTCCATATATGCTACCAAAGAATGTCAACAGATTGCAAAACTAAAAAAAGAGTCACATTTTCTCCTTCCACGGAAGCTAGCTACTAGGTTGTTTTGTTTTCTTTTCTTTTCAGATTGCTCTTTCCCCCTTCAGCCCACGGTAACATCCCATCTTCAACACAGAAAAGGGTCACAGACAGGAATTTTGATCAGCTTCGTACAAGAAGTTGAAACAGAAACCTTGAACTGCCCTGGGAGCTGGGAAAGAAGAGCACAGTGCATATGGCTGAAGAGGGAAGGGCAGACAGGGAGGACTTGCTCAGGGCAACCTGCTTAAAACTGCCATATCCCGAACAAGCTGGAAACAGGTCTTTAATTTTTGAACAGCAGCAACAACAAAAAGAAAGCTTGAAAAGCTAAAAAGTCATGAAAATACTCCAAGAACAGGCACAACATGAAGACAACCAAAAGACTTTTTCCCCAAGTATGTTCTTGAGGTACTGGCACTGAAGTCATGGCAGGAATGAGGACAGGGTGAGTGAGATAGACAGACAGAGGATACAGTTGTGCCTATAAATAACTAAAGGCTCCAAAACATGGACCACTGTATAGATAACCAGCCCTATTGGGTCCTATATTATTGACAGACGTTAGCTATCTTTTTCTTTTCACCCATCTATGTGCCTAATGGCAAGATAGAAAACAAACTGCACATTTCAGCTTTCATCCTCTGGGTTACAGTAGAAGGAAGATCTCTGCAAAGTGCTCTGCTCTTCCCACACTTATTTCAGCTTCATCCGATTCAGCCAAAGCAAATTTTTCCTCAGTCCCTGTCGTCCTCCTTGACGCAGCGTTTTCTGCTCTGTAAAACACTGCAGTATTCTCAGTGACCATTCCCAACCCTGGCGATGTTATTCTTCAAGAAATGCGCTCCAGAATTCATCAATTCGGAACGAGCCAGCACACCACCACACATTAATTGGACAGGTAGATGACAATATTGGAGGAATGGCATGACAGGACTCGTGCCTCTCAGCTGAACAACAGTGAGGGTAATCCCAACTGCTAGCGCCACTGTAACATGTACCCTTGTCATCGCTGTATAATTATACAAACGAAAGGTGGCAAGGATTAAAGTAATACAACAGCACTGTAAGCACTAAAAGCAGTTCGGAAGGATCAGTTGTTTGTAAAGAACTAGATCAAGAAAGTACAAACGTAGAGGTATTTCATTTACTGACAAATGGACAAGGTTTGTTTCGAGCACAAATACAGTTGGGACATCTTTCAGGTCACAAATGTAAATTAGAATGAAACACGGAATAACTACTAACAGCATCTTCCAAAACACTGCTGCTAAAAGATTTGTGACTCTGAACTGCCTGTCCACTAAAAGCTATCAGCAACTGGCAGATGGCCTTGGTTAACTTTATAAAATCTTGGGGAAAAAAAAGAGATAAAGAAATCCAAGTGCAGGCAGAACTGTTTTGGATTTGTGGCTTACTTCTGCTAAAGTGAAGGTGGTAAGGTTCAATCTCCTTACAGAAGATCCCTAGTCAAAAATCTAGGGAAGAGTAAAAGCTCAGCATTAGCAGGACACTTCCCAGAGAAGCCCATAGCCGTCTGAAAATCCTGCTGTGCAAAAAGAAAGAGAGAAGACTTTGTGATATCTGTTACTTTTTGAAGATTTTTGTGAAATTAAAGCAAATTTTATTTTCTAAATACACATGGGCCTCCACTAATTTTGAATGCGATGCAGTTTTACATATCAGAAATGTCTTGTGGATGTGGCTGGAACGATAGCCTCTTAGGATAATTTGTCCAAGCGTGTACTGCGGTTGTCTCCTGACTTCTGATTGACTTCCAATAAACGGCATCAAACTGGAATCCAGGAGAGTCCTCTCCCACAGGGAGCTGTAGCAACCTTCAGATTTAAGTAACCAAACATTTTTCAAATTCTGCAACTTTTCTGGAGAAGCTCTAACGTTTCTACTAATTGTAGCAGACCCTTCACTTCATCGGGAAGAAAGCCTCGATGTCACAGGGATGTGCTGCCTTTATCCCAAAAAATTGTGTTCTGACTGGGCTGGGGCCATTAGCCTTGGAAGTCCTTTCATGGCATTCCCAAGGCAACAGTGAAACTCTCTAAAGAGCAGGCTGGAAGGCTGTCAGTTCACCAGCAATTTCACATGCTGAACTGGGACCCCTGCAAGCAAACTTCCCAGGTGCTTCCAGAGCTGCAAATATCCTTGGCGTGCTATATCCCCTTCTGGGAACACGATATACCATCGGGGCATACAGCTCTCCCGTGGTGACTGAGGAGAGACTGAAAGCTGCAGGAGGCCCTACGCAATCACCTCCGTGAGCACACTCAGGCTTTTGCACCACCTTTTAGTAATGATGCCTTTATCTCACCTCCAGAAAACTAATGCTCAGCTGGAGCTCTGTCTGTGGCATTGGAGGAGCACATCTGAGCTTCAACACCAAGAACGTCATGCACCTGCCTGTGTCACACAGGAGCCAAAGGATTCGTCTGCACCCAGGATGACCCACACAAAACACCTTACATTTCTTTAAACTCTTTGTTCAACGTTTACTAGATATTTCACACCACTCCCCTCCATATTTAGAGAAACCCAAACCTGTTATGAGGTTAAGAAAACAAGTTCAAAAAAGAAAAGCACCAATCGCCATTGAAATGCTAATTAATAACAAATGAAAAAAAAACTTTTGCTATTGTATAACATTTTTCACCAGCAGTTCCCAAAGGCTACATCTATATTAGTAAATTCAGCAAGGTCAGAAACGTCGCTGGGCATTGAGGCCAAGCGGCACGTCACTGCCAGCGGCTATGCCAGGAAGCTGCCTGGCCTCCAGCACGAGGGGCTGCACGCAAACTGCTCGCTGGAGACTCCTGCAGGCTTTTAGGTCCCAAACCATGCCCAGGGATCATCCAAGAGAGCGCTGGTTGGCACAGGCCAAAAGCGTCCAGCAATCTTACATATGCAGATGGTGTAAAATTTTATCATCTACTCCATTACAACCGAAGGGTTACTGCTTTATTAAATGGGTTATTGCTCTAAAAATGATGCTCAGAAATTCAGCGGAATCTGCCAGACTGAGAACTGCCAAGCGCTCCCAGAAATTTCATCTCACTGGACTGATATTGGGGATAAAAGAGCCCCAATCTGCTCAAGCCAGCCAGGAGGAGATGCCAAGCCAGCTGTCTGCTCTTTCGTCCCCCCGTCTGCTGGCCTCTCCCTGCCAGCCCGTAACCTGCTCGCTTCGATAGGGGACTGCACTGAGCGTTCCTGGAAAAGCAGTAATTGGAGGCCTTAGGAAAGAGACCGACCACAACCGGAGCGCAGCGCTAAATGCTTTCCAGTCATGGTACTAGGAAATGACCGAGTGGCAAATATCCAAACTTTTGATATGCAGGAAAAACGTCAGAAACTCAAGCCATCCTGATAGCCCAGGGCAGCCTTGTTTGCTTGAATTTCCTTGGTGTAAATACAACCCCCAAACAACAGCTCAAGGACTATCCAAGTGAGGCTGCCAAAAGAAACAATATTTTTTTGCCCAGATCATTCCAGAAATTCCTTTTTCCTTGGCCTGCAAGTGGAACAAACATCCTATTTGCTGCAGCATCCCTACTGCTCCAGGCAGGGCTCAGGTCTTCCATATTAATCAACGGTCACCTTGCCCTGGGCAAAGGTTGCTGACTGCAGTGTGTGGGAAACAGGAAAAGCAGCTGAAAAGCTTAAAGTTGTGGGACTGCTTGCTTCATTCAAGCAGACCTGTCCGCGAGGAAAAGAATTCATGAAATGTTGATTTTTTTTTTTTCTCCTAGCTCTTAAAACAAATTGAACTGTGAAAATTTGCTGGAGCAACATTGTTTTTACAGCCAGCCATGTAAACACGCCTGAGATCATATCAGCACGGCTGAACTTTAACCTGGGCAGCGGCCAGACCGGAGAGGTCACCGCACCCAGCGCTGACCCCGACGGGCACTGGGATTGAACACTATTTTGACTTTCTCTTTCCAAAGCGCTGGGGCACATCTCAGCTTAACCCCTTGCAGTTGGTTTGGTTGCACATACCCGTCACCGGCAGCAACAGGACTGCCACCAGCGAGCGGGGCTGTGGCTCCAAGGGCTCCCACCCTGGCAGGCAGGGATGGGCAGAGGCCGCCAGGCAGCGCGGCTCCTGGCTGCCATCAGCCCCGCGTTCTGGCAGTGAGAGAATCGTAGAGAGGCCCTGGGCTGCCCCGTAAAGCTCGTTAGGAGGATGAGAGACACATGCCTAGCAAGTGAGCTTGATTTTCCTTGGCTGCTCTCCTTGAGACAGATTTTGTAGCGACAGATAATTCAGGTTGGCCTGATGTGACAGGAAAGGGTGACGACCATGCACAGACAGCAAGTGCCCACCTCACTCTGGACTAGTAGAGCTGTTTAACCACAGCAGGTGACATTTAGGAAATGTGACCATACTCTCCCTGGAAAATCGATCTGCAAAGCCATGAAAACATGCTGCTGTTCAGCCTTGGCAGCACCATGCCCAACACCAGCATCAAGGGGAGCACTGAACACAGCGTTATTGTAAGAAGATTGGTCAGATTTCACAGCCTACAAAGCTGCAGCACCACCGTCTTTAATAACTCCGTCGAGTCCTTTCCTTTCACGATGGACAAGGTAACGCAGCACTGTCAGCAGAGTTTGGGCAGCCCTCGTGGTACCGCGCCGTTCACACCACCTCGCTGTTCCTTCAGGCTCCCGACCGCTCTGCTGTATCATTATCTCGCGGTGTAATACTTCCGCTGTGGTTTGGTTGAACTATATTTTTCACTAAGATACTGAATTATCTGAATTATCTCATACAGTGTAGCCTTTGATGATGAATTTGAATGACTGATCATGAATCATGAATGATTCCCCACAAATCATTATCGCTAACAATCTGTTTAATTGTATTTTGCTAGCTAGAAAAACTTCAATATAAAACCAACATTTGCACAGTGCCTGAGATATCAGTTTTCCCTTCACTCTAAGTTGGGAACAAATTGTTGCTTTTCAAGTAACATACCTAGGGATTAATCATTCGGAGAGGTAAAGTAGGTAAAAGAGCCAGGGAAGGGTGCAACAATACCAACGTGCACTACAGAAACAGCCGTGCATTTCAGAGCTATTTACTGTACAGAAACACAGGCCCTGAACATAAATGATTCAACTTAATTGCTGCAACAATTAAACAAAGCTGGGAACAAAAACTGCTACTTAAATGGCTAACAGCTGCAAGTCCCATGGGACTGTAGCGAGCAGGACAAATCTGATCTTACTTTTTGCTTTGACAGTCTATGAACTGTAGGCATAGCAATGTGTTCCATACTATTTTAGTGGCAGGGATGCAAATAATACTGTGACATTCTTCCCATTCAGTTTTTTTTTACCTGATCGTACAACCTGAAGCAAAGGTGCAAGGGGGGTAGGAGCGATGATGCTACAAATGTATGATCTTGGGTCTCAGCAGACACCCACCAAACCACCCCTGCCTTTTGCTCTCATTTCCCAAGTAGCTTTAAATTCTCATCATTGCCAAACACGACAACTTCTTCCTCCAACAGAACTGCTGGATTAATTTGGGCTCTTCAGAAAGTTTCCCCGGTTTAAGTCTGCCCTAGGGTCTTGTTTTTGAACAGGCCTGTTCGGTGCTAATTTGTATTGCAGTTGTATCTAAACAGGAATAAGAGTGACTGATTTCCAGACTGCAACACTTCTATCTCATTTTGATTTTAAGTCAACACTAGTGTCTTAGCACTGCTACTGCCTTGCCTTTTGTCGTGCGGTCTAATTCCTCAATACCCTGAAAGGCTGATGCGTGAAATCATCCACATTATAAATACTGTACTTAAGTGCAAACACTACGATGACCTTTAATACAAGAGTCAGAGCTGATCTCTTCATTTCTTCACGTTGTCAAACATTCAGAAGATACAAAACTAATAGGCACACTAATGCCCAAGGAAGAAAGTGAGAACTTCAAACTATTCTTAATGGAGTTAAAACACTTTTTTTTTTTTTTTTAAAGTGTCTGAGAATGTGGCCTTTCACTAACATAAACAGTTTCAAAGAATGGTTGTGGCACAGAAGCAGTGACTGGAAAATCTATGTAAGAACTGTTGTCATAGTGGATTTCCCATAGGGATTATTTTAATCTAGGGAAGCCATTAAAGACATTGGTTTGACTGGAGGTTCTCAACTTTTTTTTTTCCTTCCCCCTCTCCAGACACATACATCAAACTCTATTGGGCTGTCATGTTATCTCCAGCGCTTGCTGAAAAATCCATGGCAGTATTAAAAAGAAAACATTTGATGGTCTTGTGAACTGCTAAGAGTTATCAGTATTAAGGCGTTAATAATGCCATAATCTGAAGCTGATAATTATTCCCCCTGTTGGTAATGCAATTTAGCTGCTTAGCACATGGCAGCTGTGAAGCATACCAGATTCACAGCAAAGGTCTTGGAGGAAACTGTTTTAAGAGAAATAAAGAAAAAAAAAAACACCAGGATTTCAACGTCATGCATGACATACAGGGTTCTTGAAATGCAAGGAAAGGAAGGTGTTATGTACTAAAACTTTAAAGGAACAGATCTGCTGAGATGGAAGCCATATAGCCATTGGTTAAAAAAAAAGTCCAAATGTTCATTCTGTGGGTTTTGTCTCTCTCAGTGGGTGATATTTATACATTCTTTATTAGCTCTTTTTAAAGTCACTTCACTTTTATTGTCACAATCTCAGACAATGAGAATTTTTCCTCATTGTCTACATTCCTACACAAGGAGTTTGTCAATTAAGGCAGGAGTCCCTTCCCAAAAATCGTCTCTCTGATCATTTTTTCAGCTCCCCCTAAGCTGATTCCAAGGAAGAGTTTCACCAAAACCCACCAAAAATGACAGGAAACTTTCCACCATCCAGTCAGCGGTCACCAGACCAATTTGAGAGATGCATATTAACATCAATTCTGGACTAGGGTAACCAGTATCAGCAAAGCCATCGTGCTTAACCTGCTTCCAGTGAGTGAAATGAAGCTGACCCTTAGCCACCCTGCAAACGAGGGAGAAAACAAAAGAACTGAATACAGTCAAAGGCTCATTCAGCTAATTCTGTCAGGAGCAGCAGTTGTGGGGGGACCTCGAGAAGAGAATTATTTCCTGCTGGTCCCACGGTGGGCACTCCAGCGTGCATTCAAGCCATTCAGTTGTTCTGCTTCTGCACGATACAGATGAAAATGCAAACGTTGTCATTAAATCCAGTTGAAAAAAAAAGTCTAGAAGTACAAAAAATTCCAAAAATGAACTTTCCAGCCACAGTATTAGCTCAGCCACATTATACATCCTGTATATTGCAAAGCATAGATTAAATAATAGACAGTAACACATTACATTTAACAAGGAAAACTGAACTGGAAAATGCCTTCAAGTCTCACACTGTGTATGTGGCTGGGTTGGTGATATAAAACACACATTTTTGGACTCTCCTTGCTCTGAACTTTGGATTCCTGAGCTTTCATATTGTTCTAGCACTTATTTTTGCAATTACTTAAAGCATAGGAGGATTTCTAAGAACTGCAGAATCTCAACAGCTTCTTTCAATCTTTGTAAAAGCACACTGTTCTAGGAATCAACACCTAACACAGCTTTGACAGAGCTACCAGTAAATGAAGCCTCTTTAATGCTAGCAGCCTTCACCCGGGCATCCTTAACGGACCAAGGCTTCCTGCATTTTGTCACCAGGTTCCTCTAGACACCGGTGGAAATTCAGCTCCTCTAAGACTGTTCACCAACAGACCTCTAACGGTCTGCACTTACGGACAAACCGGGAACAGGACAGTGAAAGACACCAGAAGGCACGGGCAGTAAGTCCCCTTAGTCACAGGTTTGTTTCTGCAACACAGACAAGACTTTTCAGCCTCACGGGAAGTCCACGGGAGCCGCTGCAGCAGCACTTGCTGTGTTTCTGGTATCTAAAGGCTTTTTTGACAAGCTCAAGTGGAGCTCAGCTGAGGGTATCATTGAAATTAAAAACAAACTGTGTTTAATGGTATACATAAAGACTAAAGGACATATGTAGATTATAACACTTTCCCATATAAAGATTTGCTTCTAAGAGGTTTCTTGTTTTACTGACCCATAACATTTAAGATTAATGTTTCAAAACTCTAACCCAGAGGTTTAAATTTGATCGACACAGCTCAGTTTTCCATCAGGACTATAGAATACTTCAGACCAAGCCTACAGCACCTGAAGCACACAGACCTACAGGAACCGCAGCTGAGGCCTCCCGTCCTTGCACGAGGATGCCGCCTCAGCACACCCCCCAACATTACAGCATGATCTTCTGTAGGGCTCAGCCGCATTGGTGCTCAGCTGCAGTGAATTATTAGGCTCCTGATCCAACTTGGGGCAAAAAATAAAGGTCAAAATGACCCCATGCTTCATAAAAAAAGAAACACTCCTTGCTTAGCTCCATTAAAACAGCCTTTCGCTCTCGAAAGCGGCAGGCACGCAGGTTCCTCAACCCTGCGAGGTTCTATGACATTTGATCTCCTAAACATCAAAGTTGCTTTTGAGATGGGTCTAAATCATTAGATACTTCTGAGAAGGTCACCCTTCATCAGTAGAGTTTCTGTGACCACACACAGTCACCACGACTTTTACAGTTCTACAAACCAGGATATTCCGCAAGCATAAATTTTGCTTCTTTCTTTCCTTACTCAAGGTTACAAAACAAATTTGAAGTTTCTCTTCAGAGACTTTTCAGAATGCAGAAGTTTCATTAAAATGCAAGGAGGAAAATGTACTTTATTCATGCTCTCATAATTCAAAATCCTCTCAGACTTTCCAAAAAATTCACCTTAGGGCTAACAAGAAGCACGGAAAATTTCAGAGCAAAAAGAGTTTGAGAAAGTTATTAGTAAAAGTTATTAGCCAAGAGTGGGGATTAGACCTCTGCCTTAACAACTGCATTTGCTATTGCAACAACTATAACAATTTTTACACAGGGGCTGTACAGAAAATTAATTTTCCTAAGGCATTACGGTCAAACTTAGCAACACTGTGTTTGTGTGCGCTGACTTGCATATTGCCACCTCATCCCCATCTAACACAGCGTTCTTTTGGCACACAACACAAATAAATGACTCTTTTGTGGGCTGCTATGCATTGGACTTAGCTCTTTGTTCTCCTTCCCAGGCATGTGTGAAATAAATAATTTAGCTCTAAGGCAGTTTACAGCTTTTCTGTTTCTAAAAGGCATTATCTGTTTTGCAGCACAACCACCATAAAACAACACTGATGTATACCAGTGATGTGGTGATGGTGGCAACGCTGCTTGGAAGACCTCGGTTCAACAGCAAAACAGCAGCCAGTGGTGCATAGACCGTGGATGGCCCTGAAAAGCGTCCCCGTTGACTTCGATCGCTTTGTGTAAGAACTTCAGGCTCCAGCCTGTCTCGAGGAACAGTCTACAAGCGCTGCTTCTGAGGGAGGTGCAATGGGTGGTCCAGAAGTTCGGCTGTTACATGGAGGCTCAGAAGAGCTGGTGTTCAGTTCTCCACCTTACCACGCTCCTGTGAGGCTTTGGGCAAGTCACACCAGCACGACTACTTTAAAGTATGTGGGCACCCGTGAACGCCCGGGGATCTGTGTCTTAGTTCTCTACCCACAGAGGTATGAAAATTATACTTGCCCTACATCTGAAAGGTTTGGGATAACAAATACATTGACAACGACAAGCTTCCGTGAGTCCTCACACAAATAAAACCCACCACAGGCGACTGTGGAATTACAGCTGCCTACACAGAAAATTTCTGCCCAGTCCCTGTTACTCAGATACTGAGTTTGTACCCTGCAGCATGAGGAGTTCTGTATCTTCCAAAACTTGAGGGCTTTTTCTTCCACTTAAAACTGTTACTAGTGCTTCAAAAAGTACCAGATATAACAACCTATCAAAAATAATGAAAATTTCTTCAGGAATATATCAGCTTCGGGGTTAATTTCACCTCAAACCTCACTGGGCTGAACCTATGCTGTAGAAAATTAAGGAAAAGGTTCATGAGTGCCCGTGAACTCAGAGCACCTCAAGTCACGTACTTGGGCCAAAAAATGCGTGCTTCTCTTCATGCACATTACTTAATGGTAATGTCTATTTATTTAGTGTTTCTGTCTGTTTTCCTGCATTGTTGTAAGAATGTAAATCCTATTTGAAAAATCTCCTTTCACAAGTTAAAAATCTCCAAAGTCTTTTAAGCTGATGTGAAAGATTGACTTAATTGAGCAGTGTATTTTTGATTTACTAAAGAAGCCTTAATCCTTCGATTAAACTGATGTATAGTTTTTAGAGAGATTAGCAAATCTAAAATGCATTAAATTCCAGGGCACTAAAACCATTGACTGTACTGACAACATACATAAACGCAGAACTATGCAAAATGCAGCTAGTGTTGCCAGTTATTGTGAGCTCTGGGTATTTGGGGTTCTCCCAAATTCATGATACTGCATTTATTTTACTGTAGATGTTATAATCACGTTACAGTACAAGTACTTTCAGAAACGATCATCAACCTATTGATATCAGTACCAGAAACCTGTCGTGCTACCAACACGTTCATTCTGAGGCCCCGCTGGATTTTTGCATTGTTTCTTTCCTCTCCACACTTTTTTAGTGGGGGTGTGTTAAGAGTTACAGGGTGGAGTTCAGTAACACAGCTCTGAAACCAACCTGCAGCTGGGGGGCAAACGTCTCAGGTGTTGGACCAATGCATTCAGTAGACACATTCTTCTGCCAGTCTCTGCAGTTGAAAATGGCACCTGCTACTAAGGCAATTTCACATGCCTTCACTTTTTCTGGCATCCTCCTGAACCATCCCAAAGGGAGCCACTCTAACCAGCACGAAGTAAGCCATCTTCAATGCTTTTACTTCTGTTGCTCAGTTCATGATGCTCTATACGATGCTGCCACCTGCACTGTATGGCTCATGACAAGCTCTGGGTGAGGAACAACCCTTGGACTTGAGAGTCCTATTTAGCAGCTTCATACGAATTTGCCATCTTGCCCTCTATGCCTGATTATTTTTTCATTTCACAGAATTATACAACAATTTAGGTCAGACAGGAGCACCTGCTCCAGCTGCTCTGATCCAGCCCCCTGCTCAAAGTAGAGCCAAATTCAAAGCCAGATCAGGTTGCTCAGGGTCACGACCAGGAAACCCTTCCGCATAACCCAGAAGAGAGGCCCTTCCTTTACCTGGGCAGGCTGTGGTCCACCAGGCCAGAGTACGTGATCTGCCGCTACCAAACCACACACAACAGCAGTTTTAATTAAAAGCTGTGATGACAAGGGGACAGAAGTGGAAGCAAGGCCCATGAAAACCAGAGGGCTGCTGGCCTTCCAGAGGTCAGAAGGGTCTGGAGAACCCATGCTTTACTTCCCAGCTGGTACCACTGGGGCAGTGTGAGGTTTTCTTAACACTTGATATAAAATACAGCCAAGAGGACCAGCAGACCTCGTGAACAGCCCCAGGCTGTGTGGGCTATGTTGCTGGAGGACGCTTCTGTGTGCTTGAACACAAGCCAACGTCCGGCCACCAGGCTCTCGCTCCCTGACAGGCTTCCCGTGTGCCTTTGGGCGAACGACCCAGCGGCTCGCTGTGACTGACACAAAGAGCAGCACTTCGCCTCCTGGCGGGAACGCCGCGAGGATAAGCATACTGGCGATTACAAGGCTGCTTGGATCCTGCGGTAATGGAAGCCATACAAATACCTAAGATAGATGCCGTCCAAGAGCCAGATAACGTTTACATCTACGATCACTCCCCAAAACACCAAATAACTGACCCCAGGGTCATTTTTAAAAGATATGTTTTCCCATCTGGAGCTATCTGCTGACTGATTTAGTTAGCATTCTCCACTGTGACAATGTCTAGGATGACAAGGTGACTTGAGGCTCAAAAACTCATTCCTCAAGGTTGCCAACTCAAAACCAGGTCGCTATCCGATATAAGGCAGTTACCTCATAACTCGCTGTGATGTCTGTGTCATCCCTCAGGTAGAACGCACCACCTCCACTCACACCACAACTACATGTTAGCTTCCAGGAGAAAAACATAAAAAAATAAAAAAAAGAGAGAGAAACTCCCTCCTGCCACAAGACACAGGGCCTCTGAGGCCCACTTCATCTCCCGGCGCTGCTGACAGACCTTCAACGTGAGGCCCCAAGAGGGAGAAAGCGGGGCAGGAAGAACCCAGACTGGCTGCTAGCCCTGCAGGCAGGGCTGCTTTGGGAAGTGGGCTGTCGCACACCTACGCCAGCCAGCGCAGATCCTTAGGCAGCCTCACCCAAACGTAAAGCTGAGCTTACCCGGTGACAGTGCAGAAGGAAGGGCTGGCAGGTAGAGGTGCAATGCCAGGGTCTGTGTGGCTGGGGCCAGGACACCCCCGTTTTGAAGGCAGAGCTGTTAAGAGGGTAAAGCACCAGCCCAACACTCCTACACCTTCTGTGTGACCTTGGGACTTCAGAGTCTTTTCTTCCCCCCCCCCGCCCCTTGGTCACTTCATACCTTCAAAGCATAAATCATTTAAGTTACTACTTAGATGTACAAACCCCAGCACAACAAATTCCTAGTACCAGCGATGGCCTCTCTATTCCACTTGAATGGAAATAAAACCCAGCACTTCTTCTGGACCTCCGTAAGCTAAATAAATTAATCGCACGGCCCTACCACCAAAGCACATGAAAAGGCAGTGAGGGATTGATTCTGGTGTGTCTTTGAACTTCCTGTACCCTCCTCATAACTATCCAATCTTTTATTTATTTTTCAGTCTTTCCACCAAAACCCACGCTGGAATACAGAGGAACAGAAAAGCGGTACTTAAGCAGAGCAAATGAATAAACTAAAAATACTCTTGCCAAACATGCAGAAAAATAAATATGTGGAAAATAAGCCAAGCTCTCTTGAGGCCAGTGCAAGGCAGCATATACTGTCGGGTCACAGGGATAGCTGCAGTAATTACATTTTGCATTGCTTTAGGTTTCATTTATGCTGTCAAAACTGTTTTGTCACACTAGATTTTTTTTAATGCATTTCAGACTTTGCTAATCGCTAGAAAATCTATATATCAGTCTAATCAGAGGATCAGGGGGCTCCTTGCTGTATCAAAAATATACTGCTCCATTAAGTCAATCTTTCATGCTGGCTTATAAGTCTTTGGAGACTTCCAATTTGTCAAAGGAAGGGCTTTTTTTCCTGTCCATATAGTTGTTAAGCTTTTCTAACAATGAGCCTTAAAACAATAAGAAAAAGAGTAGACTTTAAAAAAAAAAAGTGATGGCCATTAAAAAGCCTGCATTGAATAAAACTTAGCACATGAGCGCCTGAAATCCCAGGCAGTTGCACTAAGAACAAAGTAATATGAAAATGGTCATTGTGGACAAACTCTTCGTTCCTCCTCTTACACTGTATCAGTCAGTCTATTTATCTTCGTTTTTAGGTTCTTCTTGGCCTATTCTTACCTGCATTATCATCTATCACAGACTTAAGAGTCAGCTTCCAACTCCCAACAGCCTTCACGCCTATTTATTACTGCTCTCAGGAGCACCTTCATGCTTCCTTGCACGGTCCTTCTCAAGCATGGAAGGGATTCATTGTAAGCAAGTCAAATCCATTCTACTGTCAGCTTTCAAATCCCTCTCTTCAAGCTCTCTTCTGCTCCAGTGACTACAGAAACACTTGACTTTGACTAGGCAGCTCATGGCCCCAAGCTGCAGGAGGGAGCACTTGGCAGACCTTTAGAGTGAAAAGGGACGTGGGTTTGGCAAAGAGCAGAAGATGGTGATCATCTCTTCCTCTTCAGTGCCCACCACCACCACTCCTAAAGGCTGCAGCTTCCACCGTGGTGATGCTCACATGAGCACTTCTTAAGCTACTACATTTGAAATGAACCAGGTTAGTAAAGACAAACTGAACGGACTCATGTGGATTGAAACAGCTTAGGCATTGCTCACACGAGCAGCTGTCTTCCTCTTTTATGGGATCGGTAGCCCTAGCACAGAGGCAGGAACCAGAAGCTGGGACAGGCTGTGAGCAGTGACTTCTACTGCAGTGCAGCTGAATAAAGAAGAAAGCATCCACTCACGGCTACGGGAAGCCTGCAGGCCAGGCAATGAATACAAACTCTACAAGAAACAAAGACAGGGAGTGAGGGTCATTGTTTAATAAAGCCTCCAGGTTACAAGTAGACGCACCAGTGTTCAAACAGAGGAACACACACCAATTTTTCTTGCTACTTCTTACGACTTACTCTCTTCTGGAAGACAGCCAAAACTCTGGATTCTCATGCTGTAGCCATTATCAGAAAGAGCCAGCATCATACTTCTTCTAGGGAAAGTCGCGAGGACTGGAGGGCAGTATGTAAAAGAGTGGAAATAGACAGGAGGAGGGAAAGGGCTAAAGGAATGATTTTCCATAGCAGAGTCATATTAATAACTGAGATATATGGATGTTTCCACTGCTGATTTTTTTTAAAGATATTTCCAACTTTTCACTATCATTTTGCTATATTCATTTTTAAGCATGAGTCTGCACAGCAATCTGAAACTTCACTTTACAGTCCCATTTTTTATGCTAGTTCCTTTCTGCTCCTACAATAAGACCTATCTGTTATACGAACTTCTTGCTACACAAATAGACTAGCCTCTCTTGCTATGTGTTTGTAAAGCACCAAGAAAAAAGGAGGCCTGGTCTAGGGCTGTCTAAGTGAATTTGAGCACAGAAAATGACAATACGATACTTTACTATCATACTCAGGCACAAACTGCCTGCTGATCTACCTCAAATTTGCCCCTCATGCTTAACATCCCAGAGTTATCGATACACAAGTGTAAATTCACTAGTGCAATTCATAAGTGAGGCACTATAAGTCACACAAGTCACTATAAGGTCACTACACGAGCACAGACTCAGGATCCCAGCTATACCCAATGGTAAGTCCCAGCCCTGTGCTTGAGAACTCCAGCCCCCGATTCTTCCAAACAGGATTTCAGCTACAAATTGCTTCACAAATCGGTGTTGATGAAGAATGACTAAAGCCCAGTGAAATCAACAGTGAATTTCCCCAGCTTTGTTATCAGCTCTGGTCCTCAAAGTACAAACAACAGAAAACCAGACAAGGCTGTACACCGAAAAGGACAGTCAGCATCGCAGAGCGGTCATGAAAAACTCACAGCCACAGTGGGTGAAATATTAGCCTCTTAGTCACTTCTTGCTAACCAAAATCCATTGAAAGCAAAATGATTAAAGTCCACCTGGTGGATTTACAGGGCTTTGTGCTGATATGAGACTATTTAGTCATGAGAGGCAGCCTTTTGACATGATTCAGTTGACTGCCCATGGCATTTGACACACACCTAAGGAGTCTAAGTGGTTACTGCTATTAGCAAAGACTTGAAAAAAGACACTTGTCACATTAGGTCAGCTATCTCTTAACTCCATCCTGTGAAATGTCACCAGTACCCCCGGGCTTCTCATTTCTTATCAGTCTTTCAGATATATGTAGTTATTGTTCTAAAGCAGTGTGAAACAGGGGGAGAGAGAAACACAGAAGGAAAAGCACAAGTCCTATGTTGCCTCTTCCATAAATGACAAATCAGCTTTTGAACTTTTAAAAATAGAACAGACCGTGTTCGATTTGTGCACTGCACTTGTACAGGGAGCTTTTACCTGCAGCAGTTTCTCCCTGGCTGCAGAGTGCCTGTTCAGACTCCTTGCAGGCAGGCAGCTGAAGAGACTCCTGCTGCGGTGGGGCCGGCACTGAGACCAGGGGGTCGAGGTCCAAAAACCTACCCCGATGCCGCAGAGCTTAAACAAGCGTTGGCCCTTCTTCCCCCTGGTGGCCTGGGGATCTTTGTCAGGCCCAAGTGGTGAGGCAGGGGTAACAGCGTTAGTGGGCTGCTGACGTGCTTCACACAGCAGTAAACGAGTATACCGGGAAACCCCAAGAGCTGCCCTGACTACGTCCTCGCCGGGTTCAATTTCTTCAAATGTGTGACGGGTTTCCTTTATCTGCACGGCTCGTGCGTATTGTATGCCTCGTTTTAAACAACCATTAACTTGCTTCGCGACCTCAAGGCCAAACTGCCCAGCACCTTGCAGAACCAACCTCTGGCAGAGGGTTACATTCCATAAGCTCAGCCCTCACCTATTACAGCTACTCATCTGAACAACAGTTCATTGTTAAGACATTGATATCCTGCTCATAGATGTGGCTACACTCTGGCAATAGCATATTATTTTAAGACGTTTCAAAATCTAGCTTTGCTGCATCATTTAATGCCCAGAAAATCCAAAGCCTTGAATTCTTGCCTTGCCACAGACAGGCTGAACCTCTGAATTGCAACGGAAGAAGGATGGACGTGTGCATAAAAGGAAAGAAATACAGAAAAGGGAAACGCAGATGAAAGTCTTATAATATCTTGGTTGGACGAACTAGTGTTTGACAGCTTGGATTTATGTGAACATTAGCAGAATTGATAAGTCAGGGTCTTGCTGACCTTGGTAATATTCCAGAAGTAATATTTTCACTAAGGTGAACTATTTCTGGACATTTCTCCAACACACTGAACTGAAACTTTTTTTTTTTTTGACACTGGATTAAGTACAGCTCCTCGTTTCTGTTCTCTGTTAAATGGGAACAATATATTCTTACTGCAGCCAAGGTCATCTACATTCTTGCTCCTTGGCAGAGATTCGCCACGTTTCTCCTGCTAAATGCTTTAACAAATGGGTCTTGTTTTCCCTTCCTTAAGCAGGTTGTGTCCACCCCACAGACCTCAACCAGTAAAGCCAGGCTTCTCCAAGGTGTGGTCCTGCCAGCAGGAGCCGCTCACTTTCCCACAAAACTTCACTTCTTCCCCGCTAGTGTGTTGTGTCCACATGCTGTTTCCCTCGAGCAGCACAAACCACAGCTTTGCTGTGACTATTCATCAGCACTCCTGTTTCAATTAAAGCCCTCCAAATATAAATAACTTTTCTTCAGCTGTGAATGAGTTCCTCAAGGAGGGCAGCAAAAGGGATGGAGTTAAAACCAAGATTTCCTGAGACACAGACCATCTATTTTGCTCTTGAATACTTTAATGAGTAAATGAAAGTTACTCCTCATCAGTACGACTGGCACCCAAAAGCACATAGTACCGAGACCCCAAGGAACATAAATGCCTTTTCCTTTCTGTTCTCAGGTGCTGAGGAGCACAGTATCAGCCTGACCACACTCCACTGACAACAAATGATCACAATGTGCCGAAAACCCCTCTGAAGGCAGCTTTGCCCTGGTGTGAATCAGCACAGCTCCCCAGCCTGGAGTGGCAATGATTTATAGCAATTGAGAAATAGCAAATGTAGGCAGTTAAGTTCATTTAATAAGCAACCACAAAAAAAACATTGCATACAATCACCTCAAACAATCTATAACAACAACACCTGTATGCTCAAGAAAATTGCTTGATGATACCGCAGATGTATACATTTATACAAGCTAATTAAAAGAGCGCTACAGAACGCATCTTTAATTACTGGCAATACTCTGAGTGGCCTATGGCCCACAAATGTATCTCTATCATAATCATACTCTTCTCCTCTTCAAAGTGTGTCATAATTGTTTACTAATTTATCTTTAAGCTCTTGTATCACGCAGCATGTTTAGTCTTCCACAATTACTGACTACACATTTCTGGGGAAGGAAGGGAGGAGGGGATGATGTGTTAAAGAAATTACTACGTTTGTTGAAAGATTCACTACTTAGCATTTGTTTTTACTAACATCTGTAGAGTCTCGAGAGTCAACGGGGATCTGTGTTGGTTCTGTTCACAGAACTAAAAATCCTGGTTTACAGTCAAGCCCCAGAACAGCACTTTCATGTGATTCCACTCAGGCTAACACTTCAGGCTCATGCATCACTGAATCCTGACCTTCCTCAAAATAACAGGCACTTCGGTTTTTTCTTGAGCAGTCTTACAACTCTTCTTGCTCTCACTACAAGCAGTGGTATCTTTACTGCTGACATCAACAGGAAATGCAGTGGGTCTTTAATTTTAAAGGTAACAGTAAGCAACCCTGTTCTACCGTTACCTGGCACATCCTTGTTTGGAACAGGACTCAAGCAGCTGCAACTGTTAAGGCTGATCATTTCTATGTTTTATACTGATCTCAGGCTGAATTTTCACCCAGCTATCATTAAGTCATTTCTGTAAATAAGGACAGAGCGAAGCAACTTTGCTGCCACGTCAAAGAACTCTATCATGCTCACAGTCAGAAATAAATTGAAATTGTGCAAAGGAAGCAACGTTCTTTCTGAGGAAATTTGAATATGGCTGAGTTACAAAACAAGACAATTACTACAGTTTGAAATTAAATTTTCAGGTATCTGTGTCACCTCCAACATATACCCCATCTGAAATCAACACTTGAGACAGCAACCTCAAACAACTGAAGTTAGGAAATGCTGGAATTCGGGTTGTTTGGGCAAGTTCTGTTCAGCTGCATCATCAGTTTGCACTAGGATGCATTTTACAACAGGATCACACACCTTCCTCCCCCTCAAGGCTGTCACACCAGGTATAGACAAAAGGAAGCTTCATTTCTTTCTCCCCCATTCTGAGGTTAGACACAACCGAATTTTCTTTTACAGGAAGCTCAAAACAAATGTTAGGAGGAAGCAGCCACAATCCTCACTGCCTCCTTTGCAAGCCACGCGCTGGCTGAACCACAGCTGGCTGTTTCTCCGTGCTCGCATGTACAGCACCACGTTTGGATCGTCTGCCCACAGCTCTGCACGCACTCCCACTCTTCAAAAACACCGAGCGTGCACCCAGCTCCACAGGAGCAAGAATTCCTTCTCTTCAGTGGAGACAGAAGCAAGGCAAAAGAAAGGAAATCACACGCAGCCTGAATCAGCTCTGCACACTGCAGGAGTTACCCTACGCAAAGTCAGGCTATCATCCCGTGACTAAAGGAGTGGGGCTTTAGAAGACCAAAAAAAAAAAAAAACCAGTTCTGAAGAGAGAGAATTTTACTTCTATGACTAGGACTTTTCAGTGGCATACAGCTGCTTGGGTAGGTACGTGTCTTCATGCATGCACATATCAAGAAAAGAGAAAGATTTCAGTAACCCAAATGCAGCTTTTGGACTATATTGCGTTCATGCTTTGCTAAAGCTGATGATGTGCCAGTATGAACCGGCTCATCAGATGGGCACAAGCTCTCTCTGTTCTTTCCTATGAAGGTGGCAGATAAAAGACAAGGCATTCAAGTAGCTGACAGGGTAACCTGTAAGTGCCTGTCCTGAGCAATCTACTTGTCAGCTTTCCTGGCTAAGAGAGGAGACGTGTGCCACAGCTGTCAGCTTTGTGTCATCTTTCCTCTCTGCCTTTCATCGTCCTTCATCCCATGAATGGAGGTTTTATTTGACTTTCTTTTTTTGGCCCAGCTCGCAGGAGGAGCTCCTTTGTCCCGCTGCCCTAATGCATTTGCGAGTGTGCAAGTCTGGTCGGTTCCAGGAACGGCTAAATGAAAAACAGGACCAAAGACATACAGAAGCCATCATCGTTCAACAGGCACGCTGAGGCCTGGAGGTGTAAATTCACACGCTACTCTGTAGGTGAGCTAACGCAGAGACCTTTGCAGAGTGCCCTTTGGGGCACTGCAATACACTGACCACCACGCACAGGGCTCTCCTGCTGGGTGACTCCAGTAGGCGCCTCATTACAGCAAGCCTAAATCCTTGAGAAAACAGGGAATCTCAAAGCTGCTTTTATTTACCAGTGACATCAATAACGTCACAGCCAACAATAGCTTCCAAGCCCGATGGGGAAAATCTCTGCACCCGGTCCATTCCTGTACTTCTCCCTAGCAGAAGCCGTCCAGCCCGGGCATTCCTCTTGTTGGACGTCCTTACGGTACAACGAGCACTTAAGCATCAACCTTGTTATGAGAGACAAAGGGCTAACTCCTCAACCCTCTTTCCATCCACCACAATTATCCAGCACACGATGTAGAACAGCTTACAAAAATCTCTGCCTTTGAGCTGAGAAGTCATCTAAAACAATAATCACGGCTTCAGGCAAAGGGCAACTCCCTGATTGCTTGGAAATGTCAATACACACAGGCACGTGTGTGGGAAGCAGACTATGGAGCTCCCGTATGATTTTAGAAAAGCCACGACAGATTAAAGACAAAAGTAGGGCTACAGACTGGCAAGAGCACATATTTAATTTTGGAAAATAGTATAGCAATGGTTGGAAGACATGAGGAGAAGAAGCAGCAATGTCATCAGAAGTATAATTCAGGAAGCATGGCACACAAGGAAATACAAAGCGTCAGCAACTGGAACTACAACCTCCACAAGAGGCCATGCTATCACACGCAGATGTATTTTATTGTCAAACAGATACTAATGAAGTGTTTCCATTTAGAAATGTCAACAATATTCTACTTTGATCAGGAATATTTCATCATTCCTGGATCAAAGTTTTTTTCTTGAACTTTTTATTCCCTTCCTTTCATAGATATAAAACGCCAGATTTAAAGGTACATAAACTTTGATTCTTCACTCTGGCTCGGAATGAAAAAGATTGAACTGCGAAAGCAGCACTCCTTTCAGCATGAGGGTAGACCTGATGACACATGGGCAACCTACAATAGCCTATGATTCTGCGAAGGTAAATGGCAAAGTAATACTGAAATGCCCCAAATGGAAATTCCAATTTCTGCTCATTTCTCCCTTCTGGCTGCTGGGAGGCAGCAGGTAAAAGTACATTAAGCTGTCCTCTACTTTTCAGATGCCACTAGCTAGCTGACATTTGCTTCAGTGTTTAAGTATTAAGCAAGGAGAGTAGAACAGGCTCAGACTTCAACTGTGGACAAACCACAAGCACAGAAAAAGGACAGCTGAATGAGAGAAAGCATATACAACATCTCTTGGAAAGGCAAGCGTACAGCTGGCAAGCTGCTCTCGGTTTTCAGGAGTTTGTTGTCGAAGATGCAAGTTCATGCATGCTGAGCTCTGGGCTTTTTTAAACCACCCATTAGAGAGATGAATTTTTAGATAACTAACATGACATTTGCTAGGTTCACACTGGTCATTCTGCGTGGGTGTTCCAGCCCTCCTCTCACCGCACAGCTGCCCGGCCTCTTCTGCCTGCACGTGCTGCACTTCTCTCCGGGTGAACTCTGCTGCTGGTTTTCACTGATTTGCACAAGAGTGTCACTCTTGGCACCTGCTGAACACCACTTTAACCATCATTGCCATCACCGTTAGTGCAGATCCAAAATTTGGAACCCACTCACCTCTAATGCTGATAGTGATATTTATAACTTTATTTTATTTTAGTTAAAAACAGCAGGCACAAGCCATTTCCAGTACTTACATCGTCTATAACAGATTCTTAGGTCATTTAGGAAGTCTAAATTTTGGATTGAAGTCTTCAACAGCTCAAATGCATACAGCTTGCAAAAAACAGTATGATCTGTAGAGCATGAGCATCTGTATAAATCGATTTTCTTTACAAAGTTTACAGACTTAAATTTTAACAAGTCAAAAAATCATTGTTTTTCTATGCACTCCGTTTCTACAGAGAGCCAGGCAAAGAGATCTGTTGAGCTAAAGGTAATTGCAATTATTTAGACCAATTATTTAAACCCATTAAGAGCATGTTGCTTGCTTTCTGTTTTCCAACATCTGCTATTAAGAAAGAAAAAAAATAAATTTTGAAGCAATGGTTATTTGAGACTCGAAATTTTACTTTCACGACCAACAAATATGAGTAAAGCTTATGGAAAGAAAGCCATCTTTAAGCTTGAAAAAGTTGGGAAACAACAAGAAAGCAAAATAAAAAGAGATTTAGCATATCTTAGATATAATTATGATTCCCACATGCAAAACTTATATTACCCAATCACCTCATAAGCTTATCCTGTCAGGGGTGTTAGGCACAGAGCCTGACCAACCGATCTGAAAGGTATTTTTTTAGTCACTGAAATGCCCTTTGCAGCTGACTTTCACAGATTCATCCAGTGCCCTGTGGGAAGCCTACTACACGGTTGGTAAAGCAGCTGCAGAGTAACGTTTTCTAAACTACCTAAATTTCTAGAGGAGAAATATTGGGGGGGGGGGCAGGGGCAGAAGCTGTTTTTTAAAATAAGTCTACAGCACTCCTGCAGAAAGCATCATTTTGTCTCTGGCTGGAAAGAAAGAAGATTATTAATTAGTGAAAAGCATGTTAAGGTCAAGGGTCTGTTTGTATTTTTTTGTTTTGTTACCCTATAAAATATTGCTTTACCTAAAGTATAAATTACTGCTTTTATTTAGCAGAGTAAGAGATCATTGACAATCAAGAGAAAGTGAAACTCTGAAATATTACAGCATAGCTGATTTTTACAGATATGCGCTCACTGTTTTAAACAAAGGTTATAGTTGGACCATTGCTGATAACTGTAAAACATTCTTAAAAGATAATATAATCCTACTTAATACATCGTTATTTGGCAAGAAAACAAACAAATGCAGAGGTTTTATCACAGCACTTGCATTTGATCAAGAGCACAATAATCTAATTCAAATCAACACCATAATTAGAAAGTAATTGCTGTATAATCAGACATCAAACAGACAAAATCACCCTGGGTGTTTCTAACAAAATCACTCGGTGTCAGTTCAATTCTACTGCCTCTGGAGGCTTTACTCAATAGCTGACAGTCCTGAGACTTCCTGAACCCCCTTCCTAATTCTTTCCTTACAGACAGCAAGAGGGGAGATGCAGAAATCCAGCATCAGACAGCTGCTGACCCATGAACTGGAGTCGGCGCGTGGCACGACAGGCTGCAGCACATCGCTGCTCTCTGTGGCGGTACCAGAAATGCACACGCGCCAACTCAGTACCACTCCCCATTGACTTAACTCAACCCTACGCCCCGGAACTAGAGCATGGAAGGCTGCAGCACCATACTGAGAAGCAGAAAATAGGGGCTAACACGGGAAAAGGACCTATGTCTTTTCCCACTCAATGAGGAATATACCTGCAGATACGATACGGAAGCTTAAGCTTCCTAGCATCTTTTCCAACGCTGCATGCTCTCAGTGCAGCACCCAGCACAAGTAAGTTTTCTGTGGTATGCAAAAACTTTACCACCATTCCAACAGTTCCTTGCCTTCCCTCTTTCTTTAAATAAAATGCTAGTAGGCAGTGAAATGTTTGTGTAGAGCCAGCTTTTATCCATAGTCTTATTCTTGAGATCGGCTCAGTCTGAGCCTGGAAGCCCTCTCCTCGGTTTCCACAAGGCTGATCAGGAAAGCCAAAAATCACTGTAGGTGCCAGTGTTAACTCTAGTCAATTGTTATTATACAAAGGGACAGTTTTATGAGAAGACTCTTTTGTACTATGCATCAAATAGCCTTGTAATAATTGCATCTTTCTCTCTGAAGAGCCTCAAAGCAAACTATTTCAAAGGCAGGAAGAGGTGAATACCTGAAGCTCTCTAATTACAGAGTCTGAGATATGCACAGCAAAGTATTAAAATACATGATATAGATGAATTATCAGAGAAGAGAGCAGGGCTGATAAACCATATTTAGTATACTAATCCTGAATGTTTGTTTTGCATTCTTTGAGCCTTTTAAGATGACAGGTTCTGATCAACTGCTTCCCTTAGAGGTTGGCAGCTTTCCTGCTCTAGCATTTAATTTCTGTTTGATGTTCTCAACTTTGTGTCAATGTACAAACTACTGTTAAGATATATAGCAGCGATTAAAATAATTCATCCATCTGGTTATAATTAAAGACCTAGTTAAACGTAATGACAACTTGATCTAGCAAAGCCAGCTCTCATCTTTAAAAAGGGCTGCATACATTCAAAAAATAGCGCTGTAAATGGGTGACAGACTATTGCAACATGGCCATTAAATTCAAGAGAATTAATTAAACTTGTTTCATAAAAAAGTCTTAATGACATTTATTGGCAAGACAAATAAGGCAGAAATTGCAAGTATCTGCAGTTGCTCCCTACGGTAACTCACTGCCTCAGAAAGCCCCTCCATACACCTGGCGGACACTTGCATTCAGGCAAAAGGGTTTTATGAATTTGCTACCCCATAAGGGTGGCAAGCACTGAGGCAGCAACCAAAGTGTTCTCCGCAAGACAACACGATGGCTAAAGCTATCTGCAAACCAGTCTTTGCCCTGCTGACTCCAACAGCAAACTTCAGATTTAAGTCAACACTGGCTGGTACCCCCCATCAGCACTGGGAGAGCACAAGGGCATACATGTGACTACTCTGAGCACCACGAACACCCATCTTCTCTAACAAGAAATATTTGAGAGTACCAGAAAACACATCAGAACCGTGAATCTAAGTAAAGACTAATTAATCTAATGAAATAAAGCAAGGGCTTTCCCAATAAGCCGAAAGAGCTGGCATTCTGCTTCATGACTCCGCCTGTTGCTGGCAACAAGAAAGATGTTCCACCTACACAAAATATTGTCTGCCGTGGCAGAAATAGCACAGAGGACATCAACCGGCCTATGTCAGAGAAAGGATTTATGTTGTCTTGAGTAAGAGTAGGATCATATTCAGAAGCTGAACTATGTAAATAACTGATTTTGACTTCCCGGCACTTTCCAAAAATTGGAGAAACTTGTTTTGGGTCTATCCATTCCAAATATCTTTCAAAAATTCCAGCAAAACAGAGAATTGTAGTTAGTTAGTTTGGGTCCAAACTAAACATTAACTTGATCTGAAGGGATTATTTTATGTTGAAGTGTCTTAAAAAGGCAACATTGAAACACAACGTCCCCCCCCGAAACGTTAAGATTTTGAGAACTGCTTGATTTCGGTGATTTTTTTCATTTGTTTTTGTTATAATAACAATTTGGCAAAACAAAGTGACATGTACTTGTGAAACTGTTACCGTTGCTAAATCTACAATTTTGCTGAAAAACCTTGTTTCCACTGAAAACTTTAACCCAAGTCAGGAGTAGGGAATATTTTTCAGGTTTCAACATTCACAAAGAGATTCTTGCCCAGTTCCGTTATACCCTTTTCAATGAAATCTGTAACTACAAAAATGTAGTCTTCACAGAAAACACAGGCAACGAAAGAATCTACAAAGTCTTACACATTTATCTTCGTGACACTATTTTAACAGGTGTATGCAGTGAAGCCCTCTCTAATCCCCACCTTCGATTCTCATTCCAGGTATAAAACAAGATGTTGCTGAAAATTTCACTGTGTTTAAAGCTTTTTCTTTGTTTCTCCTGTTTGAAAAAAAAAAAAAAAAACAATCCATACATAAAGCTCTACTTTCAGCGTATACAACAAGGACAGAAGGTCAAAATATATTACTGATTGATTAGTCTGCAATACCTAATTGATACAGCCATTAATGCACAGTAGCACTAGTGATCTTCTTACATAGCAGCAACAAGCTGTTGATTCTACTCTTAATTTGCTTTGAGGTGTCTTGCCAATGGTTTTATTTTAGCACAAGGCTAAAATGCAAGTCTGCTGGTTTTTTTTTTTCCTTTCTTTATGCACATATTTTAATTCTTTTCTCCTTAACTAGAAGACTGTAAACACCCTGTCCCACTTTTCCTTCCTTAATAGATGTTGCAGTTTTCTCACATCCATGCATCTTTTGCAGTTGCAGCTCCCAGTAAAGTGCCTAATATTAAGAGATAAAATTGGCAAACTACAATCCTTTGCTCATTCTCACTCAGATTTGCTCTATGGATCATATAGTACATTTACAGTCATCTTCAGCACACACACCTCTGTTTCTATGTCTGGTCTAGATCCAGGAGGAGTGAAACAAAGGCAGCTGTTAATGTTTCCAACCAGCCAAGTGAAAACTTGAAGAGTAAGAAATCTCCTGAGAAGACCTAGAGTCGTGAGATTTCCAGTTAGATAGCCAGACCAACTTTCAATGACCTTTTGGAGAGAACCAAAAACGTCTGGCCGCTTGTCAAAACTGAACGTTCAATGCAATTGCTGAAGGAAACCCATACTAAAAGATAGCCAAAGCAATACCAAAGGCACGAAATCCATGAGATACAAGTAATACGGTTGTTTTGGGAATAGCCTTTTCTGCACTGCATGCTCCACACTGCTTCATAATTATATGCAGATACACTAGTTCCTGTCCTGCCTCAAACATGATATCACAATACTTGCCGCCTTGAACACACAATCTCAGTGTCTCCTTTAGGACATCTCTTAATGGGCTAAAACTGATCCAAAATGTCAAAACGTTACAGGAGAGACCAAAGGGATCGGGAGGGGAGAACTGCCAATACAAAGAGAGATCACTTCTCCCATCAATCCCACCCTTGCTTCTCTCTGCATTATAACCACAACTTCCAGCCCTCAAGGTTATTTTATGCCATTGAATGCAAGCAAGGGTATCAAACTCTAGCTCCTAAGCCCTTCTAGACCAGTGTTCGTAGTCTATACTAAGTATAATTATTCCCAGCAGCACAAGCCTGTTTCAAGCTGGAAGCCAACACAGCAACATAGCTGTAAGCCCCTGACATGACAGCGCACCTGGATTTGGGATCTAGAGTGGATCGATGGTATAAACAGCTCTGGAGGAACATCTAGAGATGGGGGAGAGCTAGGGAGGGTAGACAAGGTGGTAGGCTCATTAGAAGAGCAGGACTAGGGAACAGATGCACGGTTTGTGGTCATCCCAGCCTGAATTTCAATTTTTGCGATTTGGTGCCAGTAACATCGATGCTTTAAGTGCAGAGACAAATCACCTGCTGCGGGAACCAGATCCAGGGCCCGCTGCCGTCAGCTCTACAAAACCAGACACTCCTCATCACCTGCGTTGCTCTCAAGGTCCGGAGCTGCTACTGGGCTTCGACCTGTCTCTCCCTGGCAAACGTTCCTTACTGCAAGGATCTGCGGCCCAGGACACCACACTCCTCACACAGGGGAAATCTCTCCCTGAAGGAGTGGTGCCAATGTGAATCAAGTATCATCTGAAAGTGACGTTAGGTGAGCAGAGTTGTATTTAATTCTGGGAGGTTAGTATACTTCAGAAGGTAAACTCATTTTTAGCCTTGAAGTTTGTAGGAAACAGGTTTTCCTGCAATCACACCATCAGACTCAAAAATCTTGGGGTGAGGTTTGTGTCTTCCTGTGTTGACATGCCAGCTATGGGACTCTAACCCAATCTGGTCTCTGATTTCTTGTGATTCTTATTACTTATGACAAAGCAGCAAATAGAGGCAAATGGACAAATAATCAGAGGTAAGTGATATAACTAAATGACAGCAACGTCTCAGCAGGAAACAGGCAACTGCTACAAAACCCTCGCTGCTACCCCAAACACCTCCCTTCCGCAACGGGACAGACCTGCGTTCAGAGGACTCTCCAAAAACCTCCTTCCAGCCATGAATACAAATGCTCTAGGAACCTGACTCGCTTCAGCCATTCAAGGTCCAGCTGTTTTTAATTTACCTCACTATTCAAAATGAACCACTTGAATTTGTAATGTTTAGTCCAAACAAAAGGCTCTATATTTTGGGGCCAAGGTGGAAGGAGGAGGGGAAATCTGGCTCACCCTCAGCTACTGCCGAGCTGACCAGCACAGAAGTCAGGGTTAACGTGCAGCAGCCAACAGGTAACCGCAGCGGAGAAGCAAGGCCCGTGGCCCATGCATTTGCTGCTCTACACCCTCTTACCTGGATGTGAGGGCCCACCACGCATTTCCATTTCAAACCCTTCTCCACAGTTATTTTTGCCGTCTCTCCAAGTCCAGCACTATTCTGCTTAAGATGAGGTGCCATCTAAATAATCTTTCTTAGATAATCTTATTGTTTGGGACAACCAAAAATATTCCATCTGCTCATGTTTTATTACAGCCAATTGAAACCAATCATTAGGATCTAACAAATCTAAAGGGAACAGATATTTTCGGGGAGCTTCTTTATGGGCAGTCTCGATGTAATTAAAAAGTGAATTATCCATGGAAAGTAGGACACAGTGTCAGGACCCTACCGGGCACAGACCGGACACTGCCAAGCAGCCAGGCCTTCTGTTTAGCAGAGCCTGGCAAATCCGTGGCACCTCCCAGCACTCCCCTACACGCTGCTCTCGCACTGCTGAGCTGCCCCAGGGCACGCATGGCAGCCCTGGGAAAACGGGTCTATAGCATCCAGCAGTTGCGTCTGCCATCCTTGCTCGGCGTGACACCGGGGTACTGCCATCTGAAGGAATTCACCAACGCCTCCACCAGACCCTGCTGCCGAGGGGAATTCAGCTGGGCTTTTACCCTAACACCCCTTCCTTTATGCAATTCCTATCTCCCTCTTCACAGGACCACCTCATCAAAATCTCCTTGGCACAACCCAAGCTGGTCTTCTATCGCCGCAGGAAGAAAAAGCTCAGTGTAGAGGCAATTTGTACTGCGGAGCATACATCATTTCTCTAGTCAACGCATGCATCTGGCCGGGCTTTCTTGGACTGCTTTACAGAGCAGTGGACACTGTCCAGAGCTCTCTGCTCAGTGTCCCTGACAAGATGGCCATCAAAGACTAGGTTAGGGGTCAGTCACCCAAAGCCATTAGCACTCCAAAGTGATTGATTATCATCATGTGTGGTCTCAATCAAGAGCCGGTAATGAGCTGCGTTCATCAATCCCATTTATATGTTTGCGTAGTCCAGTCTTGAATTGCAGTGAATAAAAAGGCTTCACACTGAGACTGGCACATTGCACTACCTGGCGAGGACAAGGAAGTCACACAATGGATCGAGGATTTGCATATAATTCCGTGTTTGGAGAATTTCAGCCCGCGTATTTCTAAATACCAAGCAGGCTGGCTCCACAGCATCATCTGCACACCTCCAAGCAGCACCGAGTTGCAAGCTCTCGTCCACAGCTTTGTACTGTAGTTTTGTCTGTACTTATTTTCACATTTTTCCTTGCAATTTTAAAATCACTTTTTTGAACAGTTATATCCAATGTCACATCCGCTCCACGTTTCTCTTCCTTTTTAGAGAGCTACATGGTTTCTGTGATTTTGTTTGATGGCCCTGATTTTGTTCCTATAGTCTACAGCGAAAACTTTATGTTCTGAATATTCCTCCCCCTCTACACAAACACACTCAATTGTCCTGTTTTCCTTCAGCCACTCCCCCCAGAACATTTTCTGCAGGGAGCCCTCTCAGCAAATAAGCTGAATCCATGCCCTGCCCCCAGACACCACTTTGAATGGGCCAGACTTCCATCATCTGCTGAGCCCTGTGCATGACTCCAGGCTCCTTTCACTAGCATTAAAGCCATACTTTTCTGCCTCTCCTCCCCTCCCCAAAAATCCCCTTAAGGAATTATAAAAATAAAGGGTGAAATTCTGGCTCCACTGAAGTCAATGGGAACATTGCCACTGACTTTAATAAGGCCAGGACTGACCTCAGCACTCGGAGTTCCAGCACAAGGCTCTGGGTTTCACACAGAAGGACAGAGGTTTTCAGCTTCACCACTTCTGAAAATAATCCACAGATTCTCAGTGACGACACTTTCAATTTATTTTACCCTTTCAGAAGACATTCATATTGACAAACTCACTGACCAGAATGAAAGAAATGCCAGATCTCAAAACCTTTGCAAAATACAGTAAATTTGAATCAGTCACCTCTCAAGTAGAAACCAAATTATCTGAGAAGATGACTATGTTGGAAACTGCACCCACATAAGAAGCTGCCACAACTTTTCCCAGAATAAATTTAATAGTTGAAAAAAAAAAAAAAATCAAGTTCTTTCAAGATGGACAGTTTGAAAGAGCTAACTGGAGCTCTTATTTTCCTTTATTCTTTTTTAAGAGGGTATTAGTTGGTTAAAAATAGATCTGAATAATAAATGCCTTTAAGTGTTCCCAGGCCCCCTTTTGTACAAATGTTTTTAGCATTTCATGTGGGGAAAAAATACGTACCAGTGAAAGGTAATGATATTTGGCCTCTCAACTGCAAAAGAACAGTAAGTATGTTAAAGGTGACCAGCAAATAACTGTTTAAGCAATTCAAAAATTTTGCAATTATGCACTGAAACCTAAAATAAACAAGGTAAAGGAGATATTGGCTGAATAGTACATTCAAACATACTTTTTTTTTTTTCACAAATCCCTTAAAGGCCAGTCTCAAAGGCTCTCCTTCCATATGATGCCACAACATATGTTGTGCTGATGCTCTGTGCCACAGTGCCCTGCTGGAAGCAATCTATTGGGGTAGGCAAATGCCATGCTCAGCACTGAATATCCTCATTCCATATCCATAATCCAGAACAAGGAATTCTTTATTTCTTCAAAGGGAAGACTACTTCTGCTGAATACTCATTGACTAACAGGACCAAGCTAAAAGATGACTGGGGAACACCCAGCAGATGCCAAGAAAGAGCACGCTCCAACGAAGGCCCCACAAACTGCTGTTCTGTAAGTGGAAAGAACAAGAGGAACCAAGCTCCTGGTGATGCTACCTTGATTGATCTCTAGAAAAGCAGGATCAGACAAAGGCATGTCCCCCCCAGAATTTCTCACAGGGCAAGAATGGAACTGGAAAGTTGCAGAGTTGCAGAATAAAAATGCTGATCAGAAAAAAAAAAAAAGAGACTGGATGGAAGAGTCTGTGATTGCTCCACAGCGAAACAAAGAAAAAGGAGACAGAAGTAGTCTTCTGAGAAGCATTTTCCTGGGATTCAGTGACTCAGGAGACCACCTGGTACAGGTTTTGTCAACTGAGCTACCTGCTTCTTTGGACACAAAGGGATAATTAATTAGTCATACTTCAGAAAAACCTGGGCAGTTATCATCGCTGACAACCAGCTGCTGCCTTTCACACCCATCTTCTCAACTAAAAGAGGTCAAAACTTAGAGCTGAACTTCAGCTTGGCATTTAAGAAAGGTCAAACAGGGCAGAGAGAACACAGCAGTAGCAGGTACGCACCAGGGAAGCTGACTTCAGGCAAACCACTTTCTCTTCCTTCTTGCGTCTTCTAATTTAAATTGTTCCTGTATTTCACTTGCTCTCAAGACAAAGCACAACAACCTAAAAATCCTACCAGTAAAATATGCTCATCTGTACCAGAAAACAGCCAAATGCAAGTTGTCTGGCCAACTAAAACCACAGAAAGGTCCTCTCTAAAGAAATCAAGGGCAAAACTCTCATGAAGTTTAGGGTTAACGTGTTTTGACCATACTCTACTCCTCCTCCCTTCAAAAACTGCCCTACAAGTTTGCTTAAGGCAGGGAGCTGCAACTGTAACCGAATCACCAATCTCACTTTTCTCTGTGCTAGCTAATTCTTGTGCAAAGTGACAATAGAGAACCATGTCACGTGAAATGTTTTCCCCCTTTCAACTTAATTTTACTACAGTCATCTCCAAATACAGTCACCTCACAAAATATTCAGGCAAAAGTGATTTTCAAAGCTAACCTTGTCATTTTAATGAGAATTGGGTGTGTGAATCCCTGTCTCAGGTGTTGCATCCCAAATGCAGTGGTGTTCTACGCCGCAGTGCCCTGCTGGAAGCAATCTGTTGGGGTAGGCAAAGGTACACATATACCAAGTTATTGGTAACGGCGCTCAATGGTTACTGTCGCAGATGCTGAAAAACAAATCATCATCAAGGCATGGCACAAGTTAAATTTCAGATCAATATAACTGTCATTGAAAAAGTAGGAAACATTTAGAATAAACAATCGCACTTCTAACACGTCAAGGTGCACCACGGCCTGGTAACAAGGAATCTGCCTACTACAGCAGATGCAAGTAGGTCTGTAACGCTGACCCACAGACTCACGCCAACTGGAAGGACCCTCAGGAGATTTCTAGCGCTACCTCCTGCTCACAGCCAGGTCAGCTGTTAGGTCAGAGCAGGATAACCTCCTTGTGGATATCGGGAGGATGCTGCTAGGTCCCTCCAACCCCTTCCCTTCTCCAGGCTACACATACGTTGGTGTGGTATATGAGATTTTCAAAAGTACTTCTCAAGGTGCTGTGTGTTTGAAGAAATGCTTTCACAGATGTAAGCTTTGTGACAACGCTCTTATGACAAATCTCCCTCTTTTGAGGGAGAGCTGTGGCAAGCAGCAAGCAAGACTAGCTTTCCTCTCTGACTATAATCCTCTCAATAAACTCAGTTTTAGTCAATGGGAAATGAGTGCCAGAGCTGTGCTGATATTGGTGAAAGATAGTTTTGCCTGTGCCCTGCTTGACCATCTCAGTTCCTTGATGGAGTTTAACACGTACGTGTGAGTATACAAATAAACGAGTATTTTTAAACATACGTCCTTATTTCATTAACTTAGAGACACCAAAGGAACCGTAACTCCATCAGTCCCTAGCCCCCCCCCCCCCGAGCAGTTGCTGATTAAAACATAAATATGCATCGGACTACATGAGGGCTATATACCCTCCATCTGGCTGGTCTGTCTACCAGTGATCTCTCTTCACTTGGGAACAGACTTGCAAGCCCCCATATTACAGCTATCTTGTACCAGACTAGCATAAATATTAAATGTCAGAGTAAATTTTAAGAGTGGTGATGACTTAATGCTGCATTTATTGGCAAGCGAGCAAACAAGGACATGGACAAAAATCCATGCGCGACCCTTCTTCAAATACAGGAAAAGAGCGCTACTAAAAACCATACAGACCAAAGGTCTCAACTGCAATGTTACAGCAGCATAATGAATGAATCTATGAGAATCCACCACTCGCTGGCTCAGGTCTGGAAAAGTACCTATCACAGTCCCCTAAGTACAGTCTAGCTGACTCTAAAAACTTACGTGGTGAGGCCATACTACAGGCAGCACGAGCTCCCAGGCACTCCCGAGAAGAGCACTTGTATTCATTCACAGCACCAACTTTGGAGTTCATACAGCTGTTTTAACTTAAAGAATCACAAACAGCACTTACAAAGCATGAGATTTTAATATCCACACACAGTTTTTGTTTTTTTCCTCCAAACTGCAGCACCAGCCCCAAGATTCAGCTGCCTGCATACTTTACATTTGACAGCACCGAAACACCCTGCTACGTTTCGCTACCGACACAGTTACTCCCTACTGGCAGAAGGGAAAGCTCGTAAGAAGTGGGCTCCAGCTATTGAGTTCATACAGAAAAGGCAGTTCTGCTGCTTTGAAGGTATGCAGGAACCAGAGAAGTCACTCAAACACCCCATCGCATCAGTCTACGGACTGAGAGGAAAAAATTAAAGGCCCTGTAGAGTACACGATAATAAAACTTTGATGCCTTTGCCCAAGAGCCTCAGCTGTACAGCAGTTCAGGCATTACAGGTAGGTTTCAGCAAAAGAACAAATTTGGCACCAGAAGGTTCAGATCGCAGGTCTGGTTGTTTTTTTCATCTCCCCTTCTCAGCTCCCTGCAGCTTGCTCCCACAGGAATCAGGCAGCAGCTCCGGCAGTGGAAAGACAGACCATCGACTTCCAAATTCAAGAAAGGTCAGCAGAGAATGCCAGAGAAATATCAATTCTCAACCAAGGTAGTTTCAATTTTACCCTAAAACCACCAGTCCGCAGTTGAAAGGAACCTAGCTAATCATAGAGATGACTGCAAGGAAATTTCTTCGCTGCTTCCAACTCTTTGGGGTGTGCCTATATCAGCATTTTAATTCTAATCAGCACTTATCTTCCAGAAATATATCTTTCGTTTACCTTTATTTGGTGTGCTTTGGTTCCCACCACAAAGACGACTCAAGGCACAAGAACTGAATTCTTTCTCGCAAACCAAAACTAGAAGATGCGCTCCAACTGTTACAGGATATTAAGTCCACGGGCCCTGACTACGTGTGCAGTGAAACCCTCGGGCCACATGCAGCACTGACATCTGCTTTTCAGCATCATTTCTCTTACAGATGCACTCGTTCTGTGCTGCACCCCTTAACGCAGACATAGCTTTTAAGGCTAAGAGACAAGCATGTTATAATTTAAACACCAAAACCAAGCAGGGCAAGACCCTCTCCTGATGTAAATTTACATAGGGATTTTTATAAGGCAAAGCTCTGAGTTCCATTTCATTTGTTTTTTTCTTCTTTAAACATTCTTGTTACTGGCTCTACTGATGTCCAACCAAGACAGTCTACAGTAACTTTAATTCTGTAAACCTGGAAAGATAGAAGCTTGTAAAGACAATGATTATTTTGACACACATTCATCTATCTCTTCTTCTATTAAAAAGTAGGGAATCTTCTGTTTCTCAAAGCTCAGAGATGCAAGAAAAAGAAACTTAGTACAGAAGGTCCTGAGCTGTGGATCTTACAAAGTGGTTCCCACAATGCATATTGATGTTCATTAGGGTTCAGAGAACTCCAGCAGGACCTGAGGCAGATCAGTCTTGTGGGGTTCCAAGGATTCACGGAACCTACAAAACTTATAATGCTGTAATTAAAAACGGAAAAGCAAACAATTCTGGTTAACAAAGAGAAAAGAGGGAAAGACACTATTCGCTAGTTAAATTTTGGTATTTCCAGTCCTGAGTAAAAGATTTTGGGACATCTATGGCACACAGAAATTCTAGACTGGGTGGGATTTTGAGGGAATTTTTATTCCACAGTGGAATTATTTCATGTTTAAAATATCTACAAAACATTTCCTATAAAAATTAAATGTTAACAAAATGTTTAGTTTTTAAAAATCGTATTTCTAAAAACATAAAGAGTATTACTTTTTTGTCCTTATTTTTGAAATCGTGTCTAACGACGGTTACTGACTATATCTTTTCAGTTTTTTTTCTTTTTCAGCCTTTCCTTAACCTTTTTAAGTTTTCTAGACTTTTTGTCTTCTCAATCTTTTTCCATGCGTTCAGTTCAATTGCATTCAGTAGCAATACAGGAGAAAAAGAGGTAGAATTAAAATATTAAAAATACCACAAGATTAACGTTTCTGTTTTTAATGAAAAAAGCCAAACGTGTTGTTTCTAATCTAGTAAGAAGGCTATCCTTCATCACAGAAATGTTTTGAACAGGAAATGTGAACAAGATACACTGACACCGCTTGAATTTGCCTTATCCAGCCTTCGTTAGCATCATGCTTCACATATTAGAAAAAACAATGTGTAAGAATTGTTAGTGACAGTGGAAATAAACTAGTGCTAGCCACCTTGGGTATTAAAAAAAAAAAAAAGATGCCTCTTTGTATAAGGTCTTTCTACAGAATTATTTACCAGTTAAATATTTCAGAGGCCTAAAAAGTGTATTGCTAGATTAAGAGCTCTTTCTAGGCTTTGATAACACATATCACTGAAGAAACATCTAAACTGAACTACTAAGAATTTGGAGAAGAAAACTGTAACAGGACATTGACCTCTTATGAAAACGCAGAAGTAAAACATAACATAAGGATGATGTTTACTCTGCATGAGTTTCCTGTCGACACTGTTTATTATTGAGCAATAAACACACTTGGATTGTAGAGATATATCTTCAGAAGAGGTATTAAGAATCAAACAGTTTCTGTAAATCTTCTGAGTGGTATTAACATTCAGATTTAAACAAGGTTCCACACATAACACGCATTTGATCATTTAACAGGTCCATGTTCAAAATACTTCTGGCTGCAGATGTACAGTTAGTATGTGAATCTTCCACTTAGCTTGGCCAAAATGCTGAGATTTAGTCTTATTTTAACTAAACATATCCTAAGTTATTTTTATATGTGTCTCTTGAGTCTCATTTTCACTGAAGCAAATTTCTGTTGTGGTGATGGGCTGTAAATGTTTCTTTCTTCCATTTCCCCTTATTTATCCTGCTTCGTGGCATTATCTGATAAAAATGCTGTGGACACCCTCACTCCCTCATGCAAAATATAAACAACCGGGACATCAAGAAAATGCACCACCACATCACTGTCCCAGCACTGCCATTACAACTGGTTGGAGTCCTGATAGTGATTTACAGCACTAAGCTGGTGACATTGAGATAGCTAGGACTAGATAACACTGCTTCCTCAGCACAGAACAAGCCCCCGCAGACCCTCATCTGGTAGCATCAGCATGTGCGCATGATCTAGCTGAGCCTGGATCAGGGAGTGATCGAGGAAATATTCCTCCAGGTTATTCACTCTAATTCTTTAGGGTCATAAAATAAAAATGTCTCCGTTTTCTTGTCAAAAGGTAACTTTGGGAGAAACCACATTTCAGACTGAAAGAAGTGTTTCATTATATTCATAGCTGGCGAGTTTTTTTTCCCCGTTTGAGGGCACTTCTTTACTTTCAGATTTTTTTTTTTTTAATTTAATTGAATCTGAGCTTGGAACCCCAATTCAAAACAAAGCCTAAACATTTCATGTAGAAAATGCTGAAATGACAGCTTTCACTTCACTCATTTTTTCCAGGGTGGGAAAGTTTAGCTGTAATTGTTTGCCAAGTTTGACAAGGTTGACTGCAAACACTGTCAGTTGAACTGAGTCTGATTTCTCAGCAAATAAACTAGATGAGTGACTATTTGTTTTGCCTATCTGTAAAAATAATATTGGCAATTTCAACATAAACTTTTTGTCGATAGCTGATAAAATAGAACATATGTAGATACATGATGGACACAGCTTTGCTTTGACAAGGGCCTTGGTCATGTGGGAGTGCACATGGACTGGTGCTAATGAGAGGTCTAAATGCCTATTAACCCCCTCCATGGTGTTGTACTTGTGCTTGTCCCCTAAAGCACATGCCACGGCCTCGGCTGCCAGTCAGCCTACCTCTGCCCAGCTCCGTGCTGATTTACATCAGCAGGGACCCTGGGCTCCAGGTCCTCACTATCTGTTACGACTATCGCTTACAGCGCCCAGATACCGCAGAAGTGGACTCTTCAAACCAGTTACATATGTAAGAATAGTATCTAGCAAGTGTGTGTATACAGCCAACCTTCTCCCACTCCTCAGAAAGTCAATGTTCAGAGCAAGCCCGTCCTCTGACTTGTCAACACACGCTGCCTCACCGCTTGCCCTTTTGAGATTCCAGGACTGACGGAAGGTGATGGGAATTGAACTTCGGCTCTCAAGAGCACCTGGCTTTGTTATCTTTAAGGGCTCAGGAAGATTTCAGGCACTATCGCTCCATGCCATGTCCTGACACTTGACTCACAAAGTGGCACTGGTGTTGGCTTACCTCCAGGCCGTAGATAGGGACTGTCAGCAGCGAGGTGAAAATGAATGAGAGTGGAACAGAAGCTACCCTACTGCTTCTTTTAGGAAAGCAGCATCTGAGATTGCTGAGGAGTCCTTTCTCTTCTGATTCTCTCTGACCATCTTCTCTACAGAGAGTCCGGGAGGCTGGCTTCACACATGCTTTTTCAGTTCGTTATCTCTGTCAGTGGCCACAGCAAGAAATTCGCCAATACTAAATAAAAACTGATGGATTTCATAACAAGACACAAGCTGGATTCTAGAAACACAGCAGAGATTGGAGGCATGGTACACGTTCAGAAACACAGCAGAGGCGGGAGGTGTGGTACATGTTTCAAGAAGCAGCGAAAGCAGGGAAGTTTCCCATTTTCCCCCATGCAATTGGTCTCATCTTCCATAAGATAAATATACTTACTACAAACAGATTTATTCTCTATTTACCATCCAGAATGAAGATACTGAAAAGTCCATAACCCTAGACAATATAACAAATCATGACTGATAATTTGATTTGTTTTGAATACACTTGAGCCAGAAGCCATAGCCTAATGATAACAGCATGACATCTCTCTCAAAACAGATACTAGACTACTAAACTGATCTTCTCCCCATTGTTGATACTTGCCTGTGTTACGTGCATAAGACAGATGTAGGAATGCCCTAGGAAGGAGGGAGATACTGCTTTCAATGAGAAAACAGATAACAGCGAAGAAAGCAGCTGCTTTGGAGAAACTTCATTGCTTCTAAAGCATTCAGAACTGTAGAGGCATTTAGTGTTTGCTCTTTTATCAGTGCAGCTGCAAGTGATAATTCAACCTCCAAGTGGTCTGTGCTTTTGTTCTATTTGAATTGAAAAATGCCCTAACAAAAATCCTTGCTTTGTATCAGGATTATATGCTTGAAAAGAACTGAACAAATTGCAGTTAGAATGATCAAAATGATCCATTTTCCTTATCATGTTGCTAGCAGACAAAGGTTGATATTTATGAATCAAATTTTACCACTATGAATATTACTGCCTGATGTGAATGGAGTGACATAGCTTTATCGCTCAAATTCCAAGACAGATTTACCCAAAAGTTATCTTTATTATCGTGATCTCAGAAACAGTAGTTGCCAGTGTGTCACACTGACAGCACTTCACTAGACACCCTAAGCATCTTTATCATCTCAACATCCCAAAATAGAATGCCTTCTGTATACTGATGTCTTCACACTGTATTTGCAAATGCCATTTCTCCTATACCAAAAACTAACAAACAAAAAAACACTTTTCTGAGATACTGTACCATGAATATTACTTCTGTCAAAGCTTCCCTCTCTGTAACATCCCAGTGTCCTATAGAGCAGCCAGCAAGGTAGTAAGGACCTCCACGTTGGAGACAGAGACCAAGGCCCAGTTTCTCATATGTTTAAGAACTTTACTCCACTAAAATTAAGCCTTAACCTATTTTGAATTAAACCTCACCTTTAACTAAAGTGGTACCACTGCATATGTAGACAAGAGCTCTCCTGCTGAAGAAATCTACGTGCACAACATAAGGTTAGTACTGTATCTTGTGATGTAGTGATCTGAAGTCGCTGCCCACCCCAACAGAACAACCTAGCTAGTGTTAGGGAGCTGTATTTAGACAGGTATTTGAGTCCATGCATAGACTCAGCAGGAAAAACATACCAACAGACACGCCTACTGGATGCTCCCCATTTCCCAAACAACAATTTTCCCCCGACAGAAATGTTGATTTAAACTATTCATGCTAACATGAGTGCAGGATAAGGTTATGTGATTCTTGGAGCCACCGCATCAGGTCATGAATGATGCAGTAATGAAAAGAAAATGCCCTGCTCATTGCACAGCAAATAAAGACAGGATTGTGAAACCGCTCACTGCTGTGCTTAGCTCTGCCTCTGTGGATGCACAGAGATTCTCACAAGAGCCCAACACAGAGGATGAAGGAGACTTTTGAACACCATCTCACAGTCATTTCTCTAAAAATTACTGAGTGCTGAGCACTATGAAAATTTGGTTATGAACGCAAGTTCTGATATTTACATCCCTACTTCAAAATCCAGGCATCTTACA
Source organism: Chauna torquata (assembly GCA_013399475.1). Lineage (NCBI taxonomy): Eukaryota > Metazoa > Chordata > Aves > Anseriformes > Anhimidae > Chauna > Chauna torquata. The sequence goes on from VXAL01003728.1 coordinate 1,260,675, forward strand.
GGCACATGGTCACAGAAACTGAATCCTGTGCCATGTACCTGTGTCCCGGGTCACGAGGTACAAAAACCTCTTGGGAAAAACGCTGGGGTATGATGAAATACCTTCCCCACCAGCTGGCAAGCTTCAACTCTCCTAACCTCAAAACAGAGGTGAATCCAAAGAGGTTAGGAGATAACCCCATCAAAACCCCAGGTTTTTCCTGCTTAGCTACTGTACTAAACCTCTCCTGTGGAAGAAACACTGACTGCAGTAGAACAAACAGAACTTTTTGAGCCTAACTTTCAGGAGTACTGTGTATCTGCAGTTTCCATTGACCACTGAAGGTGCCCAGCAGCTCTAAAAATCACAATACAGGGTCACCTTGCATGAAGAGTTATGATTATTTAGATTCTGCAGTTCCTCATATTGCCATGTCAAGAGCTGTTTTCAGGACATCATCATCTCTGATTTCCTACGTTTTCAATGCTTGGTCTAGGGATAATCTCCTACAGTGTTTTTTTCTCCACAACACCAATACACATTCTGAACTCTAACTCTTGACTAGGTAGTTTTTGTACATGGAACACAGATTTCTTTTCACATAAACCTTCAAAAAAAAAAGTCTTTAGTTTCGGCTTGGCCTTTAGAGATGTGTAAAAGCTTTTGTGGCAGGAGGGTGTATTTTTAAAGGAAAGCATTAGAAAGGATTGATTTTTTTTTTCCTGGCTTAACTGACCTCAGACTCTAACCTTAGCCAAGCTGATAATTGAGAAAGTAAACTAATTAGCATGTATGTCCAGAACCTGCCCTGCCCCAACTTCACTGACCCCGTATTATCACACTGCACCTTCTATTCCACACTTTCAAAATTCAGTTCATCATCTGCTACCTTTAGGCAGGGCAACAATCAGCCCGACATCCCTGTGCAGTGGTTTTAGAGCACCAGTTGTCTTTGCTAAACAAGCATTTTCATGACAAAAGTCAAGAAATAAGTAACAATTTCAAGAAGTTCCTGAAACCTCTATTCTAAGTCCCTTAAGTTGTAAGCTCAAGGAAGGAAACGCCTTTGTGACAGCACAGCTGTAGATTAAAAAGATTCCCAGGGCCTCCGAGCTATTCTGACTCTTGGTCTTTAGAATTATATGAATATAGGCTTAAGACCACCCAAACTCTTTTTTTTTTTCGTTTGGGGGGCGGGGGGAAGTAGAGAGTGCACACACAGCCGCGTGAAAAGGAGACCATTACCCTCATGTTGGACAACTGTAATTTTACAGTAACAAAAATCAGACTGGCAGTATTGACCTGTGATGGCAGCTGTATTTACATTACAGCCTAAAAGAGAAAGCACGCTAGAGAGGATGGTATATACACTGCATGACGCAGTGCCCTTTACTGAGATGCTTTAACCCACACGTGCAAAATCCAGTTGCAGGAATTTAAGTTCCCTTCCAAAGCACTCCCGGGGGTAACTGACTTTTGTCTCCTGCTTAGTAAGTATGTGGCTGATTTTGCACCTAAATCTCAACTACCAGGAAATACTAACATAGCAGGACATGTTCTTCTGGAGAGCCTGCATGTGTCTGAGATCAGACAACCCTAGTTACCTCTTATTTTATTGGGATCACTGGTGTGACTGATGTGCTGGAAGGAAACAGGACGACAGCACACAAGCTAATCAGCCTCTAGTCTGCATAGCAAGTTTACAAAATGGAAAATAAGAGCTCAAAAACCCTGATTCATTCATTCAAAAAAAAAAACCACTAAACAACCAGCCTCTTTTCTTTGAGGAGAGGAAGGAGGTAGAAATACTTCAAATAGTGCAATTTAGTACCTTATTCAAGCTAATCTCCCTAGGCTCCCTGGCAGCCCTGGGAGAGAGAAAGGGAAGTTCCTCCGAAGATGATTCAGAGCTGGAGACCCCAGCCCCCCACTGATGATACAGAGACTGTAGGGACCCGAGACAGGCATCTGAGAGCCAGGGGCTGCACCTCTTGTACATCTAGGCTGAAAGCAATCAATTCGTACTGGGCCTATTCCAAACTGAAATTCATTACACAACCTTTTGACAACGTTTCTTTATTTTCAAATTGATTTAGGCTTTCTTAGACTGATGTCTCAATAAAGAGTCTAAGCAAAGAGAAACAATCAAATGCTCATTTTTCAGCAGGAAAAAAAAAATCACGAACATTACTCTGTTTCTCATGCTGTAGCTTATCTGTGCTGCCCCCATCTTTATTTATTGTTCTTCCTTCACACCATGGGTTCTTGGATAGCAAAGAAAAACCGTCCCTGTCTTCAAGAACAAAGGTTGGCTGGGAAATCAAATTAAAACCAGCAATCATATTTGCAGCAGCACAGTCAGCTAAAATAATAATCATCAGCATTGTTATTTATATCGTGGCTTCACTTCAGGTATCAAGTAGCTCACAGCCCTGTTATGCTAGCACACTGAAAGGAAACAGCTATCACAGGCATGTGGAAAGCATACCTGGCCAGTATCCTTAGGTGCTGAAGCTTTAAGCACATGCACATGTCCCACTGATTCCTTTATTACCAGCTGCTTCTAATCACCTGCCAAAAGCAGGTGCTTACATACACCCCTGAAAAACATCTGCACAATGTGTTTCCTGAATCAGAGTGCAAGAGTCAAGACATGATAGGCGGATGGGACAGGTTGGCAAAGAAGGGAGAAAGGATGCAAGGACAAAGTTTAAAGCCAGAGGAAGATCTAGTATACACTTGTCTCACCCCACTAGACAATTCTCAGTAGCAGTGGATCCAAATCACGACACGTTTGGACAAAGTTTTCAGCAAAACTCCAGTCTGCAGGACCTGAGCAAAGACATCAGTGTCATCAGAGCAAGAACGTTGTGACAACCTTGGCTCAAGTTTATTATCTGCCACAAGCTTTCTTACAACTTGGGTCCAGTCACTTAGCCTCTGCCTGCTTCAGCCCCGCAAGTGAGATCAGGCTAACACCACTAACCTCTGCCTCATGGGCTTGCATCAGTAAAGAAGGCACGGATGACCAGCGGTACTCAGGTCACCTGGCACTTGAAGTTGTTTGGCTTCTTCAGAGGGAAGCAGCTATCTTCACAAGCCTCTGGGAACGAGGGTAGTTACTCCAAAACATTATTAAAGCCCTTTTCTGCTTATTCAAATGGAACCAGACTTTTTTTCTTAAATGGAAGATGTTCCCATTTTTGAGTACTGAAGGAAAACTTGTGGTAATAAATGATCGGGGCTGGGGGGCACACAGTATGCAAAAATAAGCTCTCACACTCCCGTGCATGCTCCAGTGCTTCATAACCCAATATCATATTTTCCCCCCAAAAATAATATAATCTGTATTATTCATTCACTAAAGTCTTATGTGAAAGCTAAAATATTTTTAGTGCAAAAGTTTTGCTTTTTGGCTAACACAATTTGTTTCTCTGACATACGGAAAACTGCATCATCTTCACTGGTATAGGAGCTTTTCATTGCTTCTGAGACACTTCAGGCCAGCTCCACAGAGCCAGGTAGGCACCAAGCTCTCATACGTACAATTTAAAGAATGACATCCTGCTGCGTCTTCCTATCTTCCACAGCATTCACCTCAAAGTTTTTCCCCCCTCATTCAACAATATACAGCTCCATTGCACTGGTCCTGCTTTAGGTACCAGTTGTATTATCAAATCTTGCAATTCTAGAAACGTAAAATCGAAATACAGGTTAAAATGGCAGTAATGGCGTGTGAGCTTCAAGGGCCAAATCCTGGTTTCATGCATAGTATTAGCAAAAGCCACCGAGCCAGCGGATATTGATTCACAACGGCCCTTCCTCCTACCTATGCTTTCCTCACATACAAGAGGTTGGCTATGTGGAAGGGCGCAAGACAACCTGAGCTGACACAAAGACCCTCTGACAACAAAAGCAGTCTTCCTGCGAGGCTCTATCCATCTTCATCTGCAGAAACACTGCTCACAGTCTGTAAACCCAGAAACAGCTTAATGAGGGGAAGAGGGAAAGTGCTGCAGCTCTGTCACTGATGCAGGTAAACCCACCACCCCAGCTGCCAGAGAGAACCATTCCAGGGACTCCTTTCCACAACACTGGGAATTCCTGCAAGACTCTCGTTTCTGACGTGCTGCTCTTGTGCGAAATATCTGCAGTGTTTGCAAAGAAGTGATTATGAATGACTAACCAGCCATGCATATATTTCAAGAAAACTTGGAAACAAGCTTGTTGTTTTTGGAAACGCATACACTTGTTCAGGGTAAGCTGGCAAGGAATTACTGTGGAAAGTTACCTAAAAACAGAGTCTGTAGTGCCATCTACTGCTTTACTCTGGATTTTAACTTCTGATTTAAAAAAAAAAAAAAAGTCAAAAGAGGTAAGAAGTGCCACCTTGGAGTAGACCCAAGCTCAGACAGCCATCCCTGACGTGACAAGCACCGACACCAGACCCCCCACAGGAAGGTGCAAGAATGCTGCTGTAGAACATAAGAACTAGCCCTGTCTTGGCAGCATGAAGTGCATCAGTTCTTCAAAAAGTGCTGTTAATTTTTGCAACAATTATGCTGAATATTCCTGTTGTGCATACAAATATGAAAGCTGATTCAGACTCTTATACCTCTTTGGCTTCACCACAGATCAGCAGCAGTAAGTTCCAAAAATAAGTTGTACATTGCATGAAAGTATGGTTCATTCATTTTTGAATTCCCGCCCCCCATAATTTAACCTTCTAATACAACTAGAAGCCCATTTGTTCATCTGCAAAAAAGACAGAGGACAATTTTCTGACCACCAGTCTGCCGGTCAGTCAGTACTGTATAAACTGTCACTAGGTTCACAGCCTCCCAGCCATTTGCATAGAATTTAAAAAAAAAAAAAAAAATCAGAAATCTAGAAGAAAAACCCTTTTGTGTTTATTCTGAACCGCCCAGTCAAATATATGGACTGTTCCTTGAATACATTTCAATTTTCCTACACAGAAACTCAAAAGATGTAGGTGATTCTATAAAGAAAACAGATAGTCCTTCTGGATTACAAGTTACAGGCCAGAAAGCAAAACATGCAAAAATGCAAGGGGAACGTTGCTCTCCTCTCTGGCTAACAGAAAGTGACAGAGAACTGTAATTAGAATTTGGTGCTCAATACAACAATACAATATTATCAAAATCACCAAAGAAAACACATGCATATATTCATAAATTTGGTCTGGATTATGCAACTGAGTATCTACAGTGCCTGTGAGTGTGTCTGATCTGGTTTGGAATCCATTAATCTGGTCCTTAATTGGCCACTAAGGAACCGGTATAGCAAGTGCGCACGTTAAACACTTAATACAGGTGCCCAAAGGCATATATAGTCATACAACTGCAAGCGGTCATCACTGAAAGTTTAAACAAGGGATTTTCCTTCCTCTACAAAGATGAGGTTAAAGGTCGGACTAGACAACCTCCAGAGCTCCCTTCCAACCTGAATTGTTCTACGACTTGTTCTAAGTACTTGCAAGTGCAGAAGCAGACAGCCAACACGTAGGTGCGATGGTCTGGACCACCACTTCCCATTTCTGACCAGGACTCGGCAGAGTTCATACTAAGAATGCTTCGTGCAACAGATCTTAGGAAACTTCAGCTCACATCCTGAAAAGTATTTAGGTGAGAAGTGCCACTGACATCCGTAGGACCCAAGCTCCGAAGTACCCGGGAGAAGGCAGGAACCAGGGTCTCTGGTAGGGAACCTCTGTGCCTAAACCAGAAGGAAGGAGACAACTATTGCTCAGTTTTGAACAGTACTGAATTTAAGGGTCAGAAATGGGTCTGATCAAACACAAATTCAAAGAGTTTGCAGTTAAGGGAAACATCAAATACTGACAAACTCCTCAGTTTAACTCCACTCGTATCATTTCTTTTGTGCAAAATGCCCGAATTTTATAGCAAAGCTTCTAGAATAGAACATTTAATGTGTGTAAAAGCGTCTTGCTGCTATGCGGGAACTAAATTCGATTCTGCATCTATTTAAGAAATTGGCAGGATACATTAATTATTTCCCCAAGAACAAGGTTTGGCCAACTATCTTTACTGCCTCTGTATAACTAAGCTTTAAGTAAGTCTGCAGTATGTAGGCAACAGCGTGCATTAAGTCAGCAAGTGGCACTTAAAAAGCACGGCATCAATTCGCAGTACTTAGCAAACAGCCATGGTTTCCGTGGTGGTTATAAGGAATTTGCCTTTGAATCTGCATTAAATAGCCAAATTTTCTACATCCTGTTTGATGCAGTTTAGAAAGCATCTGTTTTGATTAACTTGAAATCAGTGCAGCACGTTAGCATCTCAGAGGAAATTAGGTTCATTTAATATGGATTTTAAAGCTGTGTTCCCCTTGCTCTAGCGATATCAGAAAGGGCTTTATATTTAGAAGGTACACTTCTGCAATGCCTAGCAATGGTGGAAACAGTCCTCTGAGAAGAGAGCAAGATACGCTGAGCAAAGATGTGCCTTGATTTCATTCCCTGGGTGGTGGCTAATAATTTGCATGAGAAACAGGCCAGATGAAAGCGTGTGACTAGTGGATTAAATCCTGTGGAACACTGAAGGGGATTCTAAATGGGATCCTAAGTGGTGTAGTTACCCCTTTCCTGGTTTTCCTTACAAAGGCACAAAATGGTAGGAAGCTTCACAAGCTGATCTTGGTTTCATGCACTCAAAGAAAGGCCTGATACAAGACAATTATGAGAAGAAAAGGAAACAAGCTGAAGGAAGCTGCCATGACCTCATGAGTCTCTCCTCGAATTAAATAGTGTAGCAAGCTGAAAGATGGCCTTTCTTCACAGAAAAGTTTCATTTTCTTCTGGAAAAGAAAAAAAATAAAACCAGGAATAAACCCATGTGAAAACGCTGTTCCAGTACTATGGATCTTGTAATTCAGTTGCCTCACATTCCCGTACTCTTCTATAGGCAGATCTCTCTGGTTTGCTGATAGCTCTCAAGAGGTTCCACTAGTTTCTTCCTTTCATGCCCCCGCCCAATCTATATCAAATTAGTGTAGATGCACCAGTGTTAGCATCTGTGGAAAATCTTCACAAGGCTGTGATTAACTATAACGAAAATACAGTGTTAAGAGTACTGCAAGCACAACTGGGAAGGTGAGGTCTAAAGCAAATGCCCAAGGATGCCCATCTGTATCAAAACTACATTTTGATCCCCTACTTTCTCAGGCCCCTCTTCCATTTTCACCTATTGGCTGGTATCAGACTCCTGCAGTTAAGATTTTCAGAGCAGCTTAAAATTATGAATTAATTTCAAAAAACTTTAGGTGACAAAGCTCCCTCAAGCTGTTTTGCAGATCTCTCCCCTGCCTGTTCAACTTTCTGAGAGGAAGACTGATGTATCATGTATTTCTTCACAGAGGATCCAGCCCAGCAGAGCAGGCTTTGACTGGGATGCTGTACCTGTTGCTGCAGCAACGATGGCTTGTCCAAGTTCTCTGATGAAGCACAGCAGTTGGTGATGTTTCCAGAGTTTAAGCTTCTTACTACTGCAATCATAGTAAGGCAATTTTGCAGACCTTAGTTTCATATTTCCCCTCTCATTTCAAAAAAACATCTAGTTTTCAACACAGCTCTAATGATAACTTCACAAAACTCTGTGGTTTTGCTTTGTAGATCATATAAGTACTTTGTCTCAAGTTGCTCCACAGCTCTACTGTCAGGTCCAAATGAATCAAAGAAATCTCAGAGCAAAAGCTGCTTGAAAATTGTAATACTTTTCTGGATTCTCAGTGGAACCACCAATTTTGCCTGATGAGGTTCACTCAAAAGACTTCACTGACTTAAGCAAATCTTTCAACATGCATGGCAGGAGTTTAAAGTTTCTAATGAACCATGAAACCAGGCAAGTTTCATAGGAGCTTTTTGAGAATGCTTTTCTTAATTCTAGCTTCACATCACCTAACAATTTTGCCACCAATCTCATGATGCACAAGACCCACGAGAGAACTGTACAAGCTGTTGACGAAAGCTACGACAACCATATTAGAATACACAATAGGCCCAGGGAGACCAGAAGTTATTCTCCATCTTGTAAGCCAGAGCTTCGAGTGCTGCTCAGAGCAAGACAGGTACTGTTCGGAGCAATACTTGATCTCCTGTAACAAATAAGAATCAGAATTTTTTCCTTTTAAACAGATTTTTTTTTTTTTACTGTAAATTGCTGATTCATCAATACTAACAATCATGAAACTTTCTTAGATCCAGGACAGGATGTCTGGATGGAAAGAGGGACTCTGATTTGCCATGTATTCTCTGGCATGCTCCTAAAGCGGCTTCTAAGCTCACCTTTTTTAGAAGGATTAAAAGCGACAAAAGTCAATTCAGCCATTGAAATCAGGGATCAGTGTTTTGCTCTGTCACAGTGTCACAACTTAGTCTCTCCATGCTCAATCTTCTCATTTTCAAAGCAACTGAGACCTCCTACCTTATAGAGACACTGTAAAATCCAAATGAGACTCACCAAGGCTATCAAAAAACATACTGCTGGCCACTGGTCACCACGTGCTCTCTGAGTGAAGTTGGAGGCTTGACCAGTTTGAAACCAAGTTTTAGTTTATCCCTGTGCTCCATACTATAAGGATGGGAAGTATAAGCAGAATGATAACAGCTTTATGTTCATTTTCAAATCCAGAATACACATCAGCTACTTGCGGCAGTTACATTCCAGCAATGAAAGAACAATTATTTTTGTTTCTAATTGAACAGAAGAATTTGCATGCAGATACTTCCACAACAGAGCTTGGAGAGGTCTGTTTGGCAGAAGACCTGCTAAGGAAGTGCTACTCAGTCACAATTGCCTGGCGTGCAAATGAGAATTTGCTGCAGCTCTGAACAGCAACTGCATTTGTTCTGACACCAGCTCAGCTCTTCTGGTTACACACACAGCAGCTCCACCAAAGCCCAGTTCCTCCTCACTATCCAACTCTGATCTGAGCTTATGCTCCCCTTCTACTTCAGCTCAAGCAATCTAATGTGTATTTCTTCATAGAAGAATTTTGAGAAACAAGCACCTATATAAACGATAAGTGAAAGAGAGAAGCCTTTTAACATATTAACTTGGAGGACGAAGACTAGAAACCTCTTGGTGAAACAGGCTGGAGTCAATTAAGACAAAATATTCCATGCGTTTACTCTCCTCAAGGCAATATCTGCAGCTAGTATGTAACACAAACCATGCTAAGCAGCTACATCTAGCTTGATTTTTGTCCAGCTACCAAGGATTCTAACTGAATTTCACCAGACAGAAGTGTGCAATTTTTTTGTCATTAGAGAGCACCCAGGGAAGTAGCACAACAAAACGCTTCCTGCTGCTGTTAAACGCAGGAGGCTGTGATTTCAGCTCAGTCATCTGCACTCACATTGAGTAATCCACAAATATTTGAGCGTTCTGGCAGCATAAACCCCCTGACGGTAGCAGAGTCTTTTTCTCTGAATGGTCCAAGACATTTTCATGTTTGCCTTCTCCGGCCATTGATAGTAAACTGCTTAATAGGAGAGGGCATCTGTGATGCTTTTCCTGATTGTCAATAACATCTAGAAGGCTTAAACACGGCTTTTCCTGCTCCAGTTTTTAAGGGAGGTTAATTGAGATCAGATACTTAAAGCTGACCTTAATAACAGAGCAAGCACACAGCCCAGGCTATGGAAAAAAGCATGTTAAAAAGAGTTAAAACTATTTGGAATAGTTAGATATATCCACATCAGCCGCACATGGTAACTGCAGAGCATTTAAGAAACTAAATGAAGGACACTGAGCCATTCCTGATTATCTTTAGAGCACTCACTGAAGACACTTATGGAATCCAGGAGACCAGAGAAGAACAAGCATAATTTTACTGATTTTTAAGATAAAGGGAACAATTTGAGAACATTTAGCCCACCCTACACAACTGATTAAAACCCCATACAGACGAGACAGTACAAGATACCTTACATACATGCAGCCGAGCAAATGACATATCTCCCTTTACATGAGCAGCAGCCAACAGTATACAGAGATGACAGAGGCAAGCAAGCCTTTGGGTACAGCCCTCACAACAGAGCTTTTCTAAAAAAAACAGGAAAAACATGGTCTTTGTGAAATGATTATGAAGTGGCAAAACAAGTGCTTGGAAAGTTGCGTCCTACAAGTCGTTCACTCTTCACTGTGCAATTGAGAGAACGTATTCACTAGGGTCTTCACCTTACCACGCCTACAACGGGTGCAATGGTATTCAGAAGTCTAAGTGCTTTTGAGTGACGGATGATACCAAGCCAGGAGAGAGCACAAAGCCTTTAGACAACAGAATCAGAATTTAACGTTGCATTGGTCAGCTGGAGAAGCAAGCAGAAAAAAAGTTCAGAGACCTGCCAGACACCTTTGGAGAACAGTAAATCAACAGGAATAACAGCAAATTTTAGCAAATCCAAAGATTTAGAGGGTAGAGAGATGGAAAAGAAGGGTGGGGGACATCTTGCAGGACACCAAATATGGGTGAGGGGGAGGTCAATGATTTTTTCCCCTCATCCTCCCGCATGGAGGGGACAAGAGTAAGGGGCTTAATTTTAAAAACACGAGGAATTCAGTTGAGAGGTCAAGAAGATTTTAAGAATTTAAGCAAGTTACGTGAAGAGACTGTGAAATCACCTGTCATAGGAGATTTTCAGAACTCCTGTTAGGATGGTTTAGGCTAATCATTTGATTACCTTCCAGCCCCCAGTACCTCCCTTCTGCCCCAGCACCTCTTCTTGCCCCTCCTGTCCCTGACATCCCATTTCATTTCCTCCTTGCCTCGCAGTCCTCTCCTTGCTCAGCTTCTTCCCCTGTTCCCCAAGGGATGGGGAGAGAATCAGCTGACTGAGGTTTCTTCCAGACATACATGTCTATGATTCTAAAATAAAAGGCGTATTTATAACAACTGCAAATATTTATCTGGAATTGTCAAGGGAACTAGAATTCCCAATAGGATTTCAATGAAATTGGATCTCTGACCTGCAGATATTCTCCAGAATTTCTGCTTAGGAAAAGATGAAAAGAATTGCACAGAAGTCTTTGCTGGAGCTGGGTATAAATTGGAAAGGTTTTTCCAAATATCCTGAAATGCATCGAGAATTCAAAGGAAAATAGCTACTGCTTATTGCCCCTACAAATAAATAACTCTGAACATTACCCCGCTGAATCAAATCCATCATTCTTAAAGACCTATTAATTACCATTCTGGTTGCCTTATGTGGTATTTCCACTATGATCTCATTTTGTTCTAAGGCAAAACAGGCTATACATATTTCAGTTGTGTGTGCATTTGCTGGTTGGTAATGAGTTCACCTTGTATCAGTTTTTTCAAAAACTCCTGACTTCTTCCAGGACTGAACAGTTGCAATATAACAAGCCCTTTTTAACACCATGTTCTTACCTCACCTGGGAAAAGCCACATGAAAGGATAAGGGCTTAGCCTAAAATCCACCAAAGGCAATGCTATTCCACTGCCGCTGATTTTGTTTCTTTACATCCACAAAGCCCACTGACTAGCCCAAATACAGCAGAAACCTGCCGTGTTCGGATCCTCACAGAAGCACAGAACAAGAATTAATGTGTTCATCCTAAGCAGCTAAGAGCTCTGAAGTCAATGGAAGACTCCCACAGATCCCACTTAACTCAGACTATAAGTAATTCTGCTTCAAATGAATTAAGTTAGAATTTGTGTTACTAATAAGAACATTTTTCAGCATGTATTTGACCAGGGGCTACGATGACCTCTACACTGCTGGGGCTAGACACTTGCTTCCATTCCAACATCTCTGTTATCAAGAGTCATGAATAGCTTAAAAACGCATGCACTCCGTCTGAAATTTCCTAGGCATGAGGTAGAATTTCTAGGAATATCTGCATTGTGCAGCTTCCATGCTTTTTTCCAGTTTGAAAAAAATAGTGTCACTGGAAATAACCTGTGATCCTATACTTAGAGTCTATACGATGACAACGCATGTACACAAGGCAGCAGAATTGTCTGCATGTCTTACTGTGGCGTTTCTTACTTCTGAGTGCTTAACTGTACAACTTTAATGTTGTATTACCTTCAGCTCTTTCCATGGGATCTGTTTTACACCGAACTTACAAATGGCATGTGTAACAAATGATATCTATTGCATTTTATTATTCATCTTTTTCCACATATTGACATTTGAGATGTAACCAGGGACTTTGCACAGAATATGTCTGGCAGAAGTGGCGTGTACTGATTAATGTCCTTTCAGTGCTGATATGAAACACATGGGTTATATTAGCAAAGCGATGTATGAAATGATACATTGGAAATTACTTACCTATTCTACGAACATGACTTACCAAAGTCAGGAATGTTCTAGCGATTAACTCTTACGAATGCATGTGAATTAAACCACTTCTTTCTGGGAAAAGGGTAGTATTATAAAATACCAATAGGCTGTAATGGGTCAAACCTAAAATATAATATGTAAATGGCTTTGATGGTACAGTAGCAAAATTATACATTCAGACAACTAGTAAATTAAAAAAGGGGTATTATTATTCCTGTTCACTTCAACGATTTGAAGGTTACTTCTTCAAATTTAGGCTACGACTGAAAAAAGAATCCCTATAAAAGTCCTTAGGCATATGCTTAACTCCTATTAAAATCAACATCCCACTGAAACTGTTAAGCATGTGCTCAAATATTTTCCTGAACCTGGCCAGTGGGTACTTACTTGCCAAAGTTCTATTTTCTTTATTGATATAATATTAACTCCACTATGCTGTGGACACAAATATTAGCCAAAATTATTAACTTTTTCTGGATTTCTTGGCCTTTAAAAAAAATCTGGTCTGGCTAGAAGACTGTCTTATCATTAAAGCAACATATTAAATTACTCTGACAGTAAAATCTATCTATAGACATACAGTAACAACAAATTAACCTCAATCTGACATGAATGAAAACAGTTTCTAAGTGGTTATAGTTCCTAAAACAGAATCTATGTGCAATAAATATAATTATTTCACTGAAATTGTTAGCACATGTTTTTCTTTTGCAACAGACATGTTTGCCGTACCATCTTTGTTGTATTGATATGTTCTTTAGTAGCCCATTCTGTGCCTTTATCCTTGATTTAAATTTATCATGACACATTTTTAAACAATAGCAGGAAACCTCACTTATGACTTTAATTATAAAATGGTGTTATAAAATTATATCCACATTTTACTTTTGGCAGTTGGCAATTCTCATTTAACATAAATAACCCTTCTTGGCCTCAGCAGTTCTCTTTGGTTGATTTCAATGCTTACTGTATGTAATTGATATAAAAACACAAGGTTTAGGAAGCAGTTATTGGAACTTGTTAAAAGAAGTAGTCAAGTTCATAAACGCAGTCATTTTGCTATGTTACATGCCAAGAGAATTAATAATATACATTTGGGAATAAGGGAGAAATTCTGGCTTTTTAAAGAAAGACTGATGTAACTACAGTATTCCACTCCTATGTTAATTGTTTGGCTCACAGATCCATGGCTTTGTTTCTCTTCCACCCACAGCTGCTTCCAATAATCTTCTGAAAACTGACACATACATACACACACACTCACATTATATGCAGGCATACATTTTTAACTACACATACACACCAATACCCAAATAATTCTGTTGTTCTATATTAAAGAACAAGAGCAAATACGTTAACCTTGTTCTATTAAAAAAAAAAAAAAAAGAAAATCACATCAGAAGAGGGTGCCCTCAGAAGACTGAAGTTTAGCAGTACTGGAGATGAAGCTATTTCAGGTCATTTCCTAACGGGAATTCCCAAGCAGTTCACACAAAGGAGCTGATTTTCAGTTGAAGACTCCTGAAGTTGCACAAAGTCATCTTTGTCTATCTTACTTTTGCACTCTGACAGCACTGGCACATGAACATGCAAGAGTTATTTGTCTGCATGAGCAATTAAGCAACTCCAAAATTGAAGCCTCTGATGCATGATGGCCACACAAATTATGAAAAATCACCTGTACATAATTCAGACATAGAACGTTATTTGAAAAGATGAAGCTTAACATTAAAATACAACACCTTCTCAACTTCTACTTGACCTTCGCATAGCATTCCTGACAGGATTAAAGATAAGCATGAATTTAAAAGACCTTGATGAACTAGAGTCAAAAACAGAGGGATTCTCAGCAGAGCTGGGTCCTCCATAATTTTCACTGAGCAGATGGGAGCTACAGTTGTCCTCCTCTTTTGAAGACAAATCACTTTGGTTAGGCCCCACTTTAAGTTTTGCCATCTGCCACTTTAAGGACCCAACTTCAAAAGTTCTAAATAACTTAAGCAGATTTATGAGAAAGAATCCCAAACACTGATAAAGGTTTTTTTTAAGCTTCCTTTTGTCTGGTTTCTCTCATACCCAAAAATCAGTTTTAAGACAAAAGAAGTGGACTGAGCTTTTTGCATCAGGATCCACCACCTGGGATCATAGCGGTGCATCCTGCAAACAAAGTCACACAACAGGACATAGCCACAGCACAGGACTGTGTTTGTGGAGAGCTGGAGATCTGTGATGCCAGAGCTTGTCACTAACAAATGCCAGATGGGGATGGTTGAAGGCAGAGGCAGCTGGGGAATTCAGAGGAAAGCTGAGATGCTTCAGATGTATGTGCTGCCAGTAGTACTATCAGAGGGCAGGACAGAGGGGCCAGATGTGCAAGTCTCACACACAAAAAGACTAGACAAACCTGCAAGGCCAAGCTAAATAAAATGAACAAGTAAATGAACCTTTCAGTTATGAGCCATTACCTTGACAGACCGACTCAGCTTTAGGAATATGTAAGGGGCAAATAGTTTTCCTGACACCTCCAACGTACCCACAGTCAGCTGTTTTCTGACATCCAAAATATACTGTAGTTGATGCTTGCTTATTCAAGGGCATAAGTACCTATCAGTCATAAATAAGCCAGGCTCTTAAGCTCTACCAAGTACCAAAGTACCTCCTATCCCTTTCTAGTGAACAGGGAGAACACACCAATACCATCAACCATTGCAAGAAACATCTCATCTGTACTTGCTACTTCCTTACAGTGTTGGAAGAAAGAGCCAGCCCGTGCCTTTGGCCACTTACTAAACCACTCACTCAGGAAAGCACAAGGACACTGGAATTTCAAAAACTTCTTGCATCCTCCCTTCTTATTAACCATGCAAGGCTGGCCACAACCCAGTCCCTGTGACATACCAAAATTCACTGAGTAAATCAGTCCCAGGAGTTTTAATTTTTCTCCATCACTGAACTACAACATGCATTTCAACCTCTTAAAACTCATCCCTAGTCAGCTGAGACCTCCTGACTTCAACTGAGCGCTGCCCCAGGGAGAGGCGACAGATCGGCCCTGCTACCTGTGGAACACAAGAAGTCCCAAACCCAGCAGCTCCCACCCTAAAACCAGCACAACGGCAGCTGCCAACTCTTCGGTTTAAGTAGCCTAGGCTGCCCTCTTTCTACCTTGGGCATCGCCAGGTTTGTGCAAGTATTAAAAGCAAACAAACAAACAAAATAGTCTGAGGGAACACGTTGCTCTCTCCCGCCTGCCAGGCCCCGAGGTTCAGCCCAGGAGGCCGCACATCCTAGCGCGTCCCTCTCTTCCCCACAGATGTTAGCGTTTCTGAATAAATAGGAAGCAGATTGTACCTAGCAGTGGAAGAAATTACTTCAGAGGACACCGAGACTCATGGGGCTTTCACATTTCACAATATAAACTTTGATTTTGATATTTTTGTTGAAAAGGGGGTGTTCAGCAAATGGGGCAGTCCTTCCTCCTCCCACTATTACTATATGCAAGATCAATATTTTAACCTTAAAATGAGGGATGGTATTTTGTGGAACCTGAGGTTTTGCAAACCTTTTGAACTTCTGGGGGAGAGGAGGCATCGGAAAGGGAAGTTACAGAGCATGAAGTTCACCACATCTTTCCTTACAAACCTGTGATTTCCTCCCCTGCAAAGGAAATTCACATTTTTTCTTGTTAACCATCAGACTTTTCTTCATGAAGACCTATCTCTAATGCTCGGTGTAGATATACTTCTGAGGCCAAGCCCTGAACTACTGCGAACTGTCACAGCGTCAGTGAAATCAGTGCTACCAGCCTATACCTGCAATCAGTCCCTACGTGCCTGCCTCCATGCTTAGCAGGGTCAGGGGAAGAACAGTCTCCCCTGAGAAATTCACCCATAGTTCTGCAGAGATCAATTTTAAAAATAATAAAAAAAAATTAAACAATTGACTTTGGCAGCATTTGGGAGGCATCAGGCTATGAAATCCCAAAAGGGAACTAATACACCGGAAGAGCAACATTAAGTCAGCTACATGCCTCATTTAAAAGCAGATTCCATGCAAATTAAAAAAAAAAAAAAGTGGTATCACAGCTGAGAAACTTAGGTTTCCTGACTTAACCAACAACTGAAATCAAAACCCAAAGCCACATCCTCAGCTAATACAAACACGGTGCAACTGAGGCTGACAGAGCAAGGCCTGTCGAACGCATCCCAGCCCCGCTGCAATCCTTTTCAACAGCACTGAGGCGGATGAACTTCCCAGACGCACGGGAGACGAGAACAGTATTGCTCTGTCTGCACACCTGGGATAGGCCTCAGCTCACGTTTTGCAGTGGCATTAGGGCACTTCCATTCAAGTACCCATTAGAAACACAGTAATGGAGGGTGGTAGGCATTAGAAGAGCTGAAGGGGAAGCAGGACAAAGAGTACGTTCCTTGGCTCACTATCAAAAGAATCCTCCCCGTTGGCCCAACAGTATCAGAAGTCAAACGTTTCGACTGCAGTCAGCTTAAAACCTTCCCCCCTCTTAACTTTACAGCTTAAGAGTGAATTAAAGGATTCTTCTTCTATAGTGAACATTAGAAAATTGTAAAGCACTAAGTAATTATTTTTCATGTTATTTGAATTTAGCGAGTAATTTTTAAAAAATGAGGTGAACAAAAAAATTTAAATATATATTCCTTAATCTTTATTTGTACCCTCAGAGGGGGCTTGGTTTTTTTGGGGGTTGGTTGGTCTGCTTTTGTGAAACAAGACGTTCATAGCCTTCGAGAGCTTCCTAAATTACAGCAGTGACCTCCTAGAGAAGACGCTTGACGGGACACATGCTCTCAGTTCAGAGTACAGCTAACTACACAAAACCAGGACTGCTTTCCGGGTTCGCCAACGCCTCAGAGCACCCACGCTGCTGTGTACGTGACTTAAAGCTGCTCTATGTCTGCCAGGACTCCCATTTCTGCTGCTGGCCCAATAAAGATTCCTTTACATTAAAAGGCTGATTCTCTTTAATTGTTCCCCAGCTCCCACACCAGGTATCAGTGAATGGGTGAGCAGATTTTTTTCCTGAACCCTCTGTGGCAGCATTAGCCCACCGCTGCCATCGAGAGGTAACCTCAGGCAAGACATATAAGAACTCACCCTTCTCAAAGCCATCAGTCTTAAATCCCCCCTTAATTTTAACTCCAGCCAAATTCCCGCTTGCCCCTAATGTCGCCCCTAAATTGAGCAGAGGGGAAAAAAAAAAAAGAGAAGAAAAAAAGAAAAGAAAAACTCCAATTTACCTTTGGCTGACAAGCCTGTTCATTTTGTTGCATCCTCCTTCCCATCCGCTGCCCGCCCCAAACTGACTGATCATTTATCCACCTGTAAGCTTTCCTGAGCAGCTTTTATTAGCTGCTTGCAGAGCACACACCACATCAGGGCCCTCCTTTACCACCCCAGCACAGGTTATCTGCAGAAGTGCTCAAATGAAGGAGGTAAGGCCACCCTACCCTCAACTACAGCACGTGTACACAACGCAGCCAGACCTGCATTCGCCTCTCCTAAAGCTGGCCACACTACCACTTGTTTTGAAGTCTTCTCCATTTTCTCAGCCTAAGCTCTCCGCAAGCCAGCTCCTAACAAAAGATGACTACTGGGATGGAGCCGATATGCAGTAATCAGTGCAACTGGCTGGCTCAGATCTGTGCCCAACATTTTTCCTAAATCTTTCCCCCACTTTTCTCAGCCACTTCTTGTTTCTGGGATTTTAAACTGCAAAGCAACACAGAGCATTTTCTGGAGAAATTTACTGAACAACAGTGTCCTCTGCTGGCACGAACCAGACTCCACTTGTAACACTGAATTGCAGTTACCTTCCCCATGATTTTGGGGACATGATCATGAATAAGTCATTAAACTGTTTGAACAGGAAGCCAAAAATGGAAGAAAAAAATCAACACTATGGTAAAGTGCTATTTGGATAGTCTTGGTTTACCTCAGATCAGGATAGAGGTCAGGGTACATTTGACACAAACTTCCAATGACAGAAAATAAATCTGAGTATGATTAAAGACTAGCCTATATGACTCTATGCCCCAGTGAACAGGGCAACAACTTGGAAACGGGATCCAGATTCTCCTCTCAGCCCTACCACCAGTCCTGTGTGTGTCTTCAGGCAAATCAGGTCTCCTCCATCTGTTTAGATTTTGGAAGCATCAGAGGAGTGAAGACATGGTTTGTCCAACTAGATCTTGCCACTAAAAAGAGCTGAGGTGATTCTTTCAAGAGGACAGAAATGACTGTGGAATCCAGGATTTATTTACAAGACTCGATTTTCAGAGTATTCAGGTTCCAAAAGAAGCACACGGGCCCCTACCTGACCTGGGTGCTCCCTGGACCTCTGGTAACAACGTACCTTCTATTAATCCTCTTTAAAAACAACAGAGTTGAAAGCTAATTGGTTTGGTTCCACCATGTCCCTAAATGCCGGTTCTGAAGAGCCTATGTTTCAGTAACACTTCCCTAAAAACCTGCTCAATTCTCAAAACAAAAACCAGTACAGCTAAGTTCACATTTACCATACCAGATTGCTTCTGGAAAAAGGAGGGAAAGAAAAAAAAAAGCAGCCGGAGGGAAACTCTCCATTTCCATTCTTGGCAGGCAGCTGGCCGGTGTCCCTTGTACTCCTCCTATGCCTCAAAGGGGCAGTCACACCAATCATATATGAAACAAAGCTCTTGTATCCCAATTACCGTCATCAAAAACAAGCACTGGTTTTTGTTCTAGTTAGTTTTAGGATCTACTCGTAATCCTAACAGCATATACTGACATGCTTTTCCCATTCACGGAGCTTGACAACTCTGTTGAAATCCAGGAAGGTAAAAAAGAATTTATCCAAGACATTTAGAAAGGCCGAACAAGCTTTCGGGCTCAGATTCACTTTGTCAGATCCCTTGAGATGCTATGTTTGTTTGCTCTTTCTTTCCAGCTACACAAGTTGGTCTAAGAAAAAGCCACTACCTCTCCCAATAAACTTTTTCCTTGATATCCTGAGAGTACTGCAGCTACAACACAACTACTACAAGGGTTTTCCCAACTTTCTTCAGCAGCCAATGGAGGAAGTCAGTAAAAGAAACCTCCAACACCTGCAAAATGACTACACTGTTGCTTAAGAAAGCAGAAGCCAGGCTCAGGATAAGAAGATTGTGAATCAGTGAAATGGTTCAAAATTGGCCGATTTTAAGTGTCACAATGATGGTATTTTGGTGAGGAACAGAGAAAGCCATACTGCCGGAGACAAGGTGATCAAAATAAAAGTTAGCAAATTTCTTAGCAAATAAACGCACAGCTATTTCTAATGATCCTTTAGCTTAGTCACCAATTCTATTTATATGCTTTAAGGAACTGTAAATATTTTTATCTTCTCTCAGGACACAAAGAGTTTTCCAGTTTCTATATAAAGAAGTCATTTTGGACAGATCAAAACAATAAAGGCACAGACCTCCTGGATGACAGATGCCAGGATGTTAGCAACCATAAATGGTTTTCAAATATGGCCCCATCACCATCCCCCACGGTAGCCCTTTCAAGTGGGAATTACAAATTGCTTACTTGGAGAGGAAATTTCAAACAGGCCACTTATCAAAAAGTGCCAAATAAACCTGTCATTGGGATAGAAGTTACAAACCATTCCTAAACTCTGCAGACATTTCCTGAGCCTGTGAACTCTGATCTTGGCTTCTAATAAACATGACATCAGCTCCCCAGTACTGCAGACACAAGACACATGACCCACCACTATGTTATCGCTTCCTCTGCAGTTTCTTCTAGGATCTGTTCTAAAGCACAACATCAATGGAAGACTTTCTGCTCATTTCAAAATTGGTTTTGGATCAGGTCCTTAAAGGGAGGTCAGAACAAGCACAGCATGGTATCAGTATGTGAGCTACAAGCATTATTGCAAGTATCCACTTAAAAGCAATACGGATTCTGAGACGTTTGAGGAGTTTTCCAGGTATTGAATTAGTAAGTGGGTTAAGACAAGGCTCTTGTTGCTGTCAAAGATTTATTAACTGCTAACGTCTCATCCTGGAAATGTAACTGGACCTTTAAAACTCTGATTAAACATTTATATACTGGATGGCTACCGAATAACATCTCGAAACACATTAAGAATCATTCCAATATGCTAGAAGATTTCAAGCACTGAAATGACAATCACCTTAATTTCCAGAAAAACTTTAGCAGCTGATTAAGATAGCTAAAGCTCCACGGTGTACTTTTTCCATGTAGGTACTCCCTTTGCAGCTAAGTTTTTGGTTTTGAAATTAAAGTTGGAAAAACAGTTTTAAAATAGAAGTTCCTGTTTATCTCCAGGGTGGAAACTTGACCAAGACCCCTACCTGATACACCAGGCAAGATGGGCCACCAACTCAATAAACTAAGATGTCAATAAGCACAGAACTGGGGCTCTTGGGAAAGTAACCTAAGAAAACTATTATCAAAATAAGATACTCATGAAGACTATGGAACATTGACCTAGAAATGGAGCCTCTACTCCTGCCTAAAGAACAGACTTTTCCCTTGTACTTGGATATTCCTAGAACAATTCCAGATCAAACACGGGTCAGAGCTGGCAGGGTATAATATGCAATGAGTAAGAAATTCTTGTTAAAAAGCTTCAAGATTAACAAGCAAATCTCGCTGGACAGAACATCTCCAAGAGCCACCAGGAATCCACACCAATAGCAAGTTACAGCAGACATATCCAGAAAGCTCTCCAGAGCCCTGGAAGCATGACTGCCATTTTTCATTTCTGCATTTTCCTCTTCCATCCTTATCGAGTCAGAGCCTGCCGTCTCTAAAAATGCGGAAAGCCCCATTGGCCTACAGGGGTCAGACAGGAGAGCTAGCAGCTCCATAATGCACACTGACGACCACCATCTCTAGCCAAGCTTAAAGCAGTTCTGCGTAAATAGTATTCTAGCACAAAACTGCTACAGCATCAAGTCATGGCAGCCTTGGTACGCGGCCTTGGTACGTGACTGCCCTGCTATCTATGACGCAAACATTTCGCTCTTTTCTTGGGGCAGGATACCACCTGCCACTCACTAGGACACTAAGAGGAGGTCACAGTGCAACGCATCTGCAAGGAGACATATACCTGTGGATAGCTACCACAGGATCAAACAGGTCCTCAGCAATTTGCAGAGCTCTAAGCCCCGCTGCAGGAAAGGGGAAGCTCCTATTTGCTTCCGAAATGGACTAAAAACATCCAGGTTTCAGGCTGGTGGATCTCACTCCAAGGACCCTTCTTAGGAAGGGGAAAGAACCTCAAGATTCCTGGCATGTCTGTGTACACTGATGATCAAAAGAAATTATCCAGTTTACGTTATCGGGGGATTTAGTTTTCTTGTTCCACAGCTGTAGAAATACATGGATCTCCCCAGTAATAAAAAGGACCAGCCATTTTATACCAACATCACAAAGCCGCAGCACTTCAGCAGAAATGCAACAAGCAAATGATGAAACTGGATTGCCAGGGAGGGGACTGTGTGTGGCAGGAGCTTCCTGGAGCCAGAGGTTAGTCAGAATAGCCAGGCAAAGCTGTGCTCTTGCTAAGGGAGCCAAGTGATCTTTAATGACCAGGAAATTCAGTGCTTTGGTTTTAATGACTCATGGAGCAGCGCAGTACCTCCTACCAACATGCTGCGGCATTCATACCCAGAAGGAAGTGTGTCAGCTACTGAGTCACGCAGCCCTGAAGGAGTGGCTGTCGCCAACCTAAACACAAACTATGCCCAGCCCTGTTCAGTCCTGACATTACCGTAGCCCAAGGTTAAGCTCATCTCCCGAGAGCTTTCTAAAATAAAAACCTTTCTGGTTATAAACAAAATATGATTTCCAAGCCCAAGCTACTGGGACCGTGTTTGAAGGCCAGCAATTTCCCTGCACACACACCTAGCCTTCCAACATCAAAGAGCCGGCAACACAACCTGCCGAAGGGACCGAGAGCAAAGCCCATTGGCCATTCAGGAGCAAACTAATACAGGAGGGGGCCTTGTGTTTTTACACTACTGACCTATATTTGCAAATCCCTGGAGGTAATTTAGTCCGGCCCATAAAAAGGAAGAGCTATAAAGCCAGCTATATTAAGTTGTTATGCAACAGAAAGCACAGCTGCACTGAACAAAAACAACCTACCACAACAGGAGCAAACAAAAGCCATGAAGTTCCGTGTAGGAACAACTAATACATTTCAGCTAACAAAAGATGACTTTTAATTAACTTGTTCTCATTGAGAGTAGAGATAATTAAATTACAGAAATAACCACATTAGTGTAATCAGTTTAGAAGAACACATACACAGAGACAAAGGATTTTTCAAGATCCATCTATAAGGGGGTGGGGGGAAGCTTCATTTAAACTGCTTTCACTCTTCCTTTGCCACATGCCCTCGTGCTTTCTTTTAAAGGAAAGAAAATCCTAACTCCAACTCAGTTTAATCAAATCTTTGAAAGGCTACCACAACTTCTGAGCCAGTTTTTCAGATATTTTCAATTTTTATTTTTCTTTTATTCATGCAGTTACTCAGGAATCTCACCTTTCACTTCAGCTAGGTGTATCTTCCATCCTTTCAGCTGCACAGTAAAGACTGACAACATGACTTGAATGTATCACAAGGGCTCAGAATGTCAAATAAAAAACAAAAAGCAACAAACAAAATAACAAACTAGCTCTGCCCAGTTTCATTAAAGCCAGCATATTGGGGCTGGAGTTAATTTTTGGAAGGATGCAGCTCATGACTTGAGATCTTCAGGGCTTTATCAAGCTTTCCCAATTGCTTCAAAAGTGAATATATTGATTAGGATTAGCTTACCTGTATCAAATCAGGAGGGTTCTGCACTGCTTGAATTGCAGTATTCTTTAGCCAAAACAATAGCCCACCTCCTCAGCGCCAGCCACAGTAAAAGTAACTCATGGTTCGATCCATGAAGCTCCAGCAAGGAGCTTTTATCAGGTCAAAGCACAAAGGAACATCTTCAATGGGACCGTTCATATTCTTAAGTTAAGCATCTATTGAAGTGCCTGGAAAACTGATCCAAAACACCCTTACCTCACCCTTAGGAAAAAAAGGGCTTCTGTTAAGAGGAGCTCAGGCAAGGAAAAGGAATCTACTGATGGTGTCCTCCTTGAGGTCTACCCAAACACCAGTTACAAGTGCTCAGAGCAGAGTTCCTCCAAGAGCATCCACAAAACCCCTGCACACACCTGCCTGGTATGGATGATGAAATGCAACAGGAAGGAGGTACCGGCCATCTAACGCAATGGAATTATTCTGGATTGCTGGAATAGCACCTGCAAGCTTGTAATAGGTCAAATAGAAACTGGCACAACAGCCAGCTCCTTTTGCCCTTAATGAACTCCACACAAAAGCACGAATGACAGAGCTGACGCCACCACATCCTTCCTGTAGCCATGTTTTTCAGACCTCAGGTTCTCCTGCCATCTGTATCATCCATCAAGGTTTTTATCCCAGATACCCTCACTGCAGGGTCCTCTCCTAGCAATCTAAGGCCTCTTCTGGGGATAGGTTTTGTATAAGCAGCAAGTTCTACCTTTTGGCTTAAGAGGTCAAAATGTATCATAATGCTCCAGACAGACTTCACAGTCAAGCGGATTTTTTTTTTTAATATATATGTAAATTGGAACTACAGTAGAAGCTGTGCAGCTTCCATTATTTGCTTTTCTTTAAAAAGAAAAAATAAAATGAGATATCTATGTAAAAATATTATCATTTATAACCTATTTTTTTTACTGAATGTTTCAGTGTAAGGTCTCTTCTCCCTGAGATCATCTTTACAGAAAAAAAAGCCAAATACAAGTTGGTAGGTTTCTAAAGAATGAGAGGCTCTCTTCCCCTAACACGTTGTTCGTTTCCTCCACAAGATGGCTCACCTTATTTCACCAACATACAATAGCCAGTGTTTACCAAATTCTGAATGTGATGCCAAGCAGAAACCTTCAGTGCTTGGTGAAGCCAAAGCTCTACTTACCTGGAAAGTAACATTGTTCGCACTCCTCTGGCAGGGGGAAGCAGACATACCATCATGGATCTCTCTTCTGTCACAAGGCAAGTGCAAGCAAGAAACCCAGACAGGAAAAGCAAACTTTCCACAGAATCCTAAATAGGAAGCATGCCATCTGCCCTAAGAATTCATCATGTAGACGTGTACCTAAGGCTGTTTTACCCCATGTCTGTCCCATTCTCCTTTACCATCAGGTGGCATGGCACATGCTGTCATCACCTAACATGACTAAGAAGGCCATCAGATGTCCCCTTCCCACGCTGCAGTCATCAGCTCTTCTCATGCTGCAGTTATCCTGTCGCAGTGTCCCCTGTTAATAAGGCTGCAGTGGCATCTGCTGGTCACAGCCCAGCGAGGCAGGTGGTACTTCTGTCAGCTTCAGAAGTTTCTCATATGACAGAAGAGTGCAAGCTTTTCAGGCTCCTTTTACAGTTTTCTTCGTTTATTTTTGTTGCTGTTAAGTTGCTTTGGATTTTTTTTTTAAAAGAAAAAACTACGTATATACAACCAAGGGCAGTGTTATGGCAATTCACATGCACCTATTTTGATGTTTATCAATAGTTCATACTGACTTTAACTCCTAAAAGACTGCATTAGAATAGAAAAGAGGTACTGACACATCCTCAGTTCTCCCATGCTCCACAGGCATAAGTATTTTCAGCCCTGGTCAACAAGTTTGCCAAAAAAATTTCATTGAAATTCTTTAGACAGAAAGTTACCTGTCCCCCCTGCCCCCAAATCAAATGCTTAACAATTCATTTCTGGTTTGTATACTATTTTATCAGTGCATGCACACACGTATGCATATGAAGACACAAACCTAGCTGTTCCAGCAACAAGTTATTTCAACTCCGATACTAACCTTTCTGATGGGAACCATAGCTGTAGGTTGATTTTCCATTGTTCTCCTTCCTTCCTACAAACCTCAGTTCCCTAGGCAAGGCACCCATACAACACTGCGCCGCAACCAGTATTTGCTTGACTCAGTTGCATCTTCCCATTACGAGGTTGAGCACAGAACATTACCGCAGACAGCGCCGACCCCTCTTCCAAGGAGCCCCACCTATTTTTAAAATACACACACCACACAAATGATCCAACCCATACGCTGCAACATGGTAAGACTTGTAGTTAGAATAAAAGTTAATTTAGAACTGAGCTCCTGTCAATGGGAAAAATCTTCCCGGGTTTTCCATGAAAGAGGGAAAAAAGTAAGTTCAACCAACTGAGTCAAGTTCCATGGATCCAAAAAGACGGGGAAGCCACCACAGAACTGCTTTCCTGCAGGGCAAAGACATATTACAGCCGACTGTCATCAACAACCAAAGGAGTGAAAAACTCAGTATGAACGCACGACTCCAACCAACCCCGGCGAGCATGTATCCTACCAGCAGTACATCAGGGCTGTTTTATGTCTGGATTAGCTGGGCTGCTGAGAAGGCCAACAAGGCCAATTTATTACCAGCAACAGAGCTGGGACATTTGGACCTCCCTTAATATTTCTGTTTACCACATTGTGCAATATTTATATTTCTTCAGGTACTAAGAATGATCTGCACGGGTGAAAGACAGGATGTGATTCAGTTGCAGGTAACGAGAAAAGCTGAACTCAGGCTGGAACAAACAATTCAGTGAGACCACATACGTGTGTGTATGTGTGCATAATGCATGTTTGCCATCACGGAGTTTCTCTTCTATTAGTACTCGCCTCTAACTGCAAGGTCAAACTAAACAAGGGGCGAGTTTTAAGAATGCAGTTATGCATCGTATCATAGCTCTCAGTTTGGAAATTCAAGTATCCACCACTCACTTGATCTCTCAAGGAAGTCAGTTCTCTTCTGTCACATGGAATAAAAATAATAACTGGTCCAACCCCAAATGCAAGCACAGGCAAGAAGCTCAACTTTGGGTTAGGGCCAGAAAACAGAAGAGATGCAAGTAACCCCACTATTATGACAACCGCTGTTTCAGTCATCTTCAAAGATAATTCCTTTTTAAAGAAATATTTAAAGCAGTACCTCAAGGTTTGAAAACTTTGCCAGTTTTTAAAGAGCCGTGCCCCAGATAAGATTTTTTTTAATTAGTTTTTAAATCAGCAATACAATATTCTCTTTTTGGTTTGTAATGCACTTGAATCATCTTTTCAAATCCTGACGCTGATTTAGGTGCCAGAATGGAGAAAGTCTTATTTAAACCTCCTATTTTTAATAGGCTGGGTCTAGTATTAAAGAGGAGTTGCACATTTGGATGGGAGAACCACATCTAGCAACACAGCATTCACAATGCCTTCATCAGAAATTACTTGTTGAGGCAAACTGCACAACTCCCTTTTGCAAAAGCACCATAAAATCCTACTCCATACCAAGTTGGATGGTCTAGGGAAGATCTCTTTGCCCGAGATCTTACAGCATAGTCCTGCGAGCCTAACGCAGCCAACAGGGCACAGCTATGAGGCCCCCCCAGGGGCAGTCTCATCACAACTTTGCTCTCTCCAGGGCCCTGGCCAGGAAATGAGCAGAAGTGGCTCCCAGGGCAGGAACTCCTTGGAAGCTGGCACAGACCCCACCACCACAAGCCCTCTGCGAGCCTCTGCTGCCGGAGACAGCAGTGCTTGGCTCACGCCAACCTGACCCAGAGCTGGGGGCTCTGTCAGACCTCCCAGAGCGGAGCCGGGGAACACCTGTACAACCCTGCCTCTGCCACCTGTGGCTCAAAAAAATTGATTTACAACTGAACCACTCTGTGACCTCCAGTCATTCTTCTTTTTGTGCAAGTGGAACAAGGACAACAACTACCCTGAGGGGTCCCCCCTGTTGCAGCTCCAATTTCCTTGGGCCAAAAGACTGTCTTTAGTCAATCTGCATAGACATATAAAGTTCTATTTCATTCAGATCTTGTACATTACAGCTGTAATATTTACAGTGTCTAAAACGGATGAAGAATGACTTAGGGTAGTACTAATATGAAAAAATTTAAAATAAAGGGTCAAACAAAGGTAAGCCTATTTATCTTAAAAGCTTCCATCCAAATAGCCCCAATCCAGCTTCAGATAATATCTCAGAATGTCTCTCCAACTGAGAAATAGTATCCTAAAGAAGACAGTTATAATAAGACTATGCAATCAAACAATTATTTTGAACCCAGCCTTTCACGTTCTAACTTTGGTAGGAATAGTACCAAATCCTGTGTTTGCCTTTGGGACAATTTCTTCACCTGTTCCTACAGTTAAGAGTAGAACTGCAAGAAATCCCCATCAGACATGATACAGTACATTAATAATAGACACAGTCCAGCACACCACAAACTACTAATACTGTATAGTTTTGCTAACCCAAGATCTATGAATAACTTTAAACATTAAGGAACACTTACCAAAATTTGCAGAATGGAAAACAGGCTTACTTATTTGTTTGGTAAGCAGCAGACTCCAAATCAACACACGTAAACCAATCACTTTTTATTGCAAATAAATAGTCTTATTACTGAAAGGCCATTACAAACAAAAGGACTTCGAGTACTAGTTTTAAATACAAGAAGTACGATGCGCTGGACAGCACAGCCTTACAGCTAAAGCTCCAGACTTGACATCAGGATTTTAGCCTTAGTTCCATCCTCTAAGCAGCATGTAACTTAGCACAGACCTGTAGCCACTCAAGTCCTCATATTTCTTACTTGACAACTAAGAACTGCTACTTCCTTTCTCAAAGGTGCAACAAAGCAATCATGAACATGCTAAAATCTGACATGGGATCTACAGGAAATATAACAATAGGAATGCAAACTAAATCCACTGGCCAACATCTTACATAAGGCTATATTTTGTAGCCTACAACACGTATATACACAGTCAGGCACAGTAACTTTTAACACATAGCTTTTGCAACTCCACAGCAGGTCTTCAGACTAAGGGTGGAGGAGGAGGTACGTCTTTTAATTAACCATGCAGATATGTATTTAAAGGTAGAATTTTGAAAATCAGCCTGCATTTACTTGCCACCTCTACTTTGCAGCCCTGACTTCACAGGAGCACAAAAAAGGTAACGCCAAGAATTTCAGGAAGCCTGACAACACCTAGCACATTTGAAAACCAGGCCACTAACTGTTTGGGGGCAGGGGGAAGAGGGGGAAGGCAAGATAGTCCAAACCATTGGTTTTTGCTCTGTGTTGCAATCACTAGACTAAAGCAAGGTAAAAGGCTGAATGGTAGGCTTAATGGATTAGTTCATCCTCAGTCATAAAAAAAGCAGTTCTACTTGCAACTAAAGCTTTGCAGAGCTTCACTGCTTCAGCTAAAAGCAGTCTGACAGAGGTCTGAGTCATTAAATCAGCTGCCTAGGGAAAATACGCATTGTTATGGTCTGTTTCAGGCTTTACTGTCCTTAGTCTGTTTGGTGTGACAACACCGCTCCCACTCACCCCTCACTGTTCCTCATATTCAAGGGGTTTCTGACAACACTGTTAAATGACTCAGACTTTGTGCTAGACACATCAGTGTTTCACCACGATCTGCTTTTCAAGCATGAGGCAGCCAGAGATGGGGGGTCAACGTTCAAAATCCTTCAGAAACACCTGTACCCGGAGGGTAGGTACACTCCATGCAAGCTTGACTCATCATGGATCACCGCTGTCTGCGCCTTGGAAAACCCAGTCACGCCAACCTCAGGACCTAGTCCAGATCTGCAACAGGAGCTTGAACTCTCCTAAACAAAGGAGTACGGTAAGCAATATAATTATTTTTCCTTTTAACCCAAGTACTGCTTATAGGACTGAGATTCAGAGCTGATTTTTTCCAACGTTTCAGGTATTTAGACCATGGCTACTGATTTCATCAACTGGGAGCATAGTCAGAAGATACCAACAGATGAAGTATTACCACCTCTCACCTTGGCCATTTACTGCAGAGCAGATTTTAAACATGGAGGCCTACAGATCCATTGTAGTAAAGATCAGCTTTTCCTCAATAACTGTCATTACTGCCTAGTACCCATTCCAGGGTTTACATTGGGTTTTCCACTCTGGTTTTGATGCTGTTACATGAAGAACAGGGATCTGATAATCAGCTATAGGACTTGGGGACAAGACACAAATATTCTCTCCTCACCTTTACCACAGTCTTCACCTGGAACCTGAGCCAAGAATCTCAGCACAGTGATAATAGCTCCTTACCTTCAAGGTTTTAGTAAAAATCAAAGGTGCCAGATACCTACAGGGCCATCTTTAAGTACTTTACAAAAGTCTTCATGAAACTGAGGTTAAAGGCTACACTCAGGGTTCATCTACTGCCCTCTAAACTCAGGGCACTGTCTCATAACTTGAGAAAAGCTGGAGTGAGGAAATACCTAAGAAGAATTGGGGAAAATCCACACTTGCAATGGGTTAATAATCTCCCCTACCCCAGTCCCCTCTGGTTCTCCTCTGGATCCGCTTTTGACCCAGCCTGACACACCCCTAGTGGGAAAGTCTGTTTATGGAGAAGGAGGTATTAGATCCGCAGCACCACTGCAGATTAATCTTTTCTTGACCAGAGAAATCTTTCTTGAGAAAGATACAATTTTTCCCCCCCCTCACCTGCAAGTCACTCTTCTATTTACACGTCATTCTCCTACAACGTGTTCGCTTACTCCCTGTTCCCATACCTATCAATAACAAATTGCAGCATTAGCTGTGACCACTGATGCTTACAGCACTGCGTGGGTTGTGCTAACATACCAATATCAGTAGAGCCTGAAACAGTTAACATAGCCTAGACTACACTACAATTACAAAGTCACAGGAAAAAACTGACCCTCTTACAGCTAACAGAAGCTCTGCCATTCATTAGCTTCAATTGCACCAAGGTTTCACTAATGAGGTTACCAACAGGTTACTACCAATATTCACTGACTGGAAAAAAGATCCTGCGCTAGCCATACACAAATGCTGCCACCATATACATTCCCTACACAGAGCTTCACATGATTGTAGGGATTCACAGAAAAGTAACCGAGCTCCAAGTTTCTTTGGAAGCACCAGGCAACATGCTAGTTCACTTACCTTCATAACATCCGATTCATTCGTATCTTTAGGCACTTCAATGGAGGATGTGAAGAGAAGTAAGGGAGGTTGGAGAACAGATGCATCCATGAGCTGAAGTGACCCCAACAATATTTGAAATTTAATTCTGAGCAAATTTTCTTCCCATAATTCACATCAGATTGTAACTGATATATACAGGCCCACCAAGAAAAGAGAAGACTTACTCTGCACCTTACGCTTGTTAGTGGGAACATAAACACAAGAAATAATATAATAGAGCAAATCTTACATGCCTGCTTGGTGATAACTTAAAACATTGGCCTAATACAAGTAAAGAGCTGTAAAAAGTATACTAGAAGAAATATAAATTGTAACATTCATTATTCTGTCTTTGTCACGTTACCTTCCCATGCTCTCAAACTACACATTTGTCTACCAAGAGACTCTGCTATAGGCATTTAGTAGACCCTACAGGAAAAGGAATCAAACTCTGAACAATCAAGCTGAGTCTTAGCCAACGAACTCCAAGTGTTGTACTGTCTCCGGTGAGCCTCGCTCTTGACTAGCAGAGGGTTTTAGCATGTAAACTGGCTAAGAGGGTGCAAATGGAGGCTTCCTGTCATTTTCTATATGAACTCTGGCAGAGAACAGTTGTTGCTCAGTTACAGTTTTCCCCACTCACCGTCTGAAAGGACAAATCACGGTTCTCCAAATCCAACTTCCTCGGCCTCCTGCGAGACAGCTGAAAATGAGCGCTCTGACTCCAAAACACATCTTAAATTTGCAACTCTTTAAAAGAGAAATATCACTGTCTTTCATGATGTGGGTATTGTTCAATGCTGGCTGAAAATCTGCTTGTTTCTGGACACCTACACCTTGTAAAAGTTTATGCTAGACTCAAAGAGAACTTACCCAAACTTCATTGCCTTCTGGCTTTTTTCCAGAGCTTTTCTTCATCCAGCTCCTGCAGCGTACAGTGAGTGCACTTCCCTCTCAGAGATTTGGTGGACGGGTTACAGAGTTCTCTCCAGCAGTGCCAGAGCAGTCCAGGAAGAACATGCCCCATAGCCCCTTGCAGAGCAGAACAAGGCTGACATCAACCTCTGCATTCTCTTCCCTTGAGTCAGTCATTCACAAGGAACTGGAGGAAAAAAAAAAAAACAACACTTGCACTTAGAAGAGGTCAAGACTCAGACTAATCTGGAGATGAAAGTCAGCACTTTTTAATACCTCTGGCTTGGCAGCCACCATTGTTTATATCTACTATCACTTGGCCATCTTTTTTTTTTTTTTTTTTGCCTCATTTAATCAAGGGCCTGCAGTTTTGCCCAGAGGGTAGAAACTTTATTATTTTAAACAACAAAACATGATCTTTTTCAAGTTGACCAGCAACAGACTCAGGTGTTTACAAGTTTCCCTAGAACTCTGCATCATGTCCATGCTTAGGCTGCATAGAACAAAAGGAAAACCTTCCTAGCTTTGTGTCTTAGCCGTGCAGGTAAGACAACACAAGCTCACATAGCCAGGAAGAGCACGTACCAGAATATTCTAGCCCATGGACAACCTTTCAGGTTTTTCTAATTACTTTTCCAGCCACTAAAAATAACTCACACCTGAGTTTCATATTCTCCAAAGACCTTTTCCATGAAAAGTTATTTGTTCATCTGTATACATATCTATATTTATAAAACAAATAGGTGGCTTACCAAACCGTCCTATGAAGACCTGAAAGCCAGACAAACATCAAGTCAAGCCACTGACAAGGAGCAGCAAAAGCAGAAGTACTCCACAAGGAAGAATAAGCCATGATTGAAGAGCAACCCCTCCAGTACCCTGACCAACTAGGGCACCCACAACATCACTCATGCAAGGACTGAAGACCCACACCTGAGCTCAACTGGAGCTACTGGACCCATGGGGCTGGGATGGCCCAGGTGAGGCTGGTCAGGGCAATTAAAGGCCTATCAGTGCCCAGAAGGGCATGTGCTCTTAAGTCTTTGAGTCAAAGGATGTCTGATGCTTACACATCTTGATGAACATGCAAACAATCTGAAGAGAGCGGTATAGCCAGAGCAGCTCAATGGCTGAATCTATGATAGCAATAAAGGGAGCAAATATCCTGTGATCTTATCTGTGGTTCAACTACTTCACATCTGTTTTGTTCTAGTGAGTAGTAACTGTTTGCTCCTGATAGGGTTTCAAAGGTGCATCTTCTCTATGTCTCCAGCTTCTGGGACTCATTTTCTAGGATATAAGTTTAATCTGAAAGAACACTTTGTTTTTTTCTGTTTCTCTCTCAATTTTTTTTCCATTGTGTTTTATCTAGTCAGTATGCCCACCAAGAAGGTCAAAAGCTTAAGGCACTTTAAGAAGCACTTGCCCACTTCCAGTCCATCAACCCACTTTTACTCTGTGCATCATAACACATCCCTACGTCACGAATATGCCTTCCTATTCCCTGGCATTTCACCTTCCGAACTGAACTTTTTTTCTCTCCAGTACCTACTGGTCTCAAACCCTTCAACAACTGCATCCTAAAAGCAACAACCCCTTGTATCCCTAATGTGGCTCGACAGCCTTGGGGTTAGGAAGTTCCAGTTAAACGTAAACTAGGCAGAGTTCCCTAACAAACCCTCCTCACCACCACAGGCCTGAGTTTGGCTCCCGTGGGTGTTCCGCTGTCACACCTCTCAGCTTCACGCCCAGCACCCAACACCAGGCAGGAAGGCTTCCAGGCCAGGAGGAAGAAAGCTTTTAGCCACGGTCACTACAAAGCGGTATGTATCTGCATAGCTGCATTTTCAAACAGTAACTGGTTCTAAAGTAGAGTCATAACTTTTGTAATATTACTCTAATGTTAATATTTAACTTTTAAATCATATTTATGGTTTCTTTGCACCAGCTTTCACTTCCTAGTGGGGAGATATGGAAGTATGTCAGATACGGCTTTCCACTCGTTGTTCTTGAGGGCAGCTACCAACTTCCCTGTGGCAGCCTTTCCTCACAGTCCAGCCACCTCTACCAAAAACAGCGTTTTCACACTGCTCCTTTCCACAAACTGCTCATGTCAAGCCCCAGGTCTGCAGTAGCCGCTCTCGGGAACAAACATTTCTGGTGAGTTAGCAAACTGTGCCGCACCAGCTGCCGAGAAACCAAAGACAAAATGACCAAAACCAGTCAGTAGAGCCTGGTTATGACCACAGCTGCATTACTGTCCTTCGTATTTTGTTGGTGCTCAGTGTGTTGAGGTGGGCGTTTTGGTTGTTTTTTTCTGGGTGTTCTCAGGACACCTGCAAGCCTTCAACCTCAAGAGACAGCACCCCTGACCAGCCGTCCCCTCAGGCACTCGCGGAGGAAGGCAGAGACCCCCTCCCGCGGGCAGCGGAAGGGGCGGGGAGCCCCCCAGGCTCTCTCCACTCCCGTACCCGGGCAGAGGGGGCAGGCAGGAGCAGGGCGAACCTCCTCCGTGGCGAACAACGCGGGCGGCCAGGCCTGGCGCCCCGCGGCCTGGGGCTGAGGGCCCCCGCCGGCCGCCCCTCCCTCAACGGCCGCCTCCAACGGCCGCCGGCGAGGAGGGCAGGGTAGAGCGGCGCTCCCCGGCT
Organism: Chauna torquata; assembly: GCA_013399475.1. Classification (NCBI taxonomy): domain Eukaryota; kingdom Metazoa; phylum Chordata; class Aves; order Anseriformes; family Anhimidae; genus Chauna; species Chauna torquata. The sequence continues at coordinate 1,294,688 of VXAL01003728.1, forward strand.
CGTCCTCACCCGCCGGGCGGCGGGAGCGGGGCAGAGGGAAGGGAAAGGAAGGGTAGGGCAGGGCAGGGCTGTCCGCCCCCGGGGTGCCGGCGGCTGGCTGCCGCGGGAGAGGGGGGCGGAAGCGGGGCCGCTCCCTCGGAGGTGCAGCCCCCGGGGCCCCGCCGCGGTGCGGGGTAGGGCCGGGCAGGGCTCTGCTCCTCCTCCTCCTCCGCCCCGTCTGTGAGGCTCCAGGTGGAGGCGAAGGGAGCAGTAACCGGGCGGGGAGGCGAGGGACGGCCCGACCCGGCCCGGCCGTCGGAGACCGCAAGTGAGTGAGGGAGGGAGCGGGGGAGAAGCGGCGCCGGGCAGCCCCGGGAAGGCGCGGCGGCGGTGCGGGGCTGCCCTCTGCCCCGTCCCGGGGCCGTGCGGAGCGGGACCGCCGAGGGGCTGCTCCGCGCCGAGCAGGGGGTGGAGGAGGAATGCAGGGTCACCAGATTATTGTTGTTGTTACCGGAGCTCTTTTAATCGCTGCGGTTCGAGCCATCCCTCCCCCGGCCCCGGTCGGGAAGCCTCCTCTCCGGGTGACTCCGGCGGCAGCCCGGCACTTCCTCAAAGGCCTGGGCTCTGCGCTCGCCTGCTCCCGGCGTGCGGGAGGGAGCACGAACTGGTGCAGTATTTACTCCTCCTCTCTCAGCAGCTGCCTTCTGAAAGATGCCGGGGTACCACCCGTCCTAGAAACGCTCACAGGCACCGACATCATACTGTGCTTTCTACCCGGCTTACCTTAAGGTGAATCTTTTCCTGCTCCACTACGCGAACATCCTCGGATATTTCCACACAAAGTTTGAAGTTCGGGGCTGTAAGGCCTAAATTTGTGCAGAGCTCCGTGTGCAGAGTGTAACTGCTGCTTTCGCAGAGCTGCGTTGGCTAACAGGCTCTGTGGCAATACTGAGTACAGGCAGCAGCGCCTGAGGACGCGTTTCTGGCCTTTTTGATCTCCCTGTGCCAGGCCCTACAGCCGCACCCCCTGCGTTCCCCCAGCAGATCCAGGCTTGACCTGAAGGTTTTAAGACATGGAGCGTGCACAGCCCGCCCTGGCAGTTTGGGATGGGTTTTTTTTGTTTTTTTTTTTGGTTTTTATACACAACAGGTAGTTGTCCTCGTTGCTGAGCTTGCCTCTTTTTTCAAGACTCGGCTTTGTTTGTGCTGTGCTCTCTGATAGATTTACTAGTGGTTGTGTTTTCCTATCATCAAACTAAAACCTCTTGTTTTGAAGAGGAAGTGGGGAAGAGAGCAGCTTTAGGGAATGATGGAGTGCCAGAATTAGCTGCGCTGAGGCCATGGTTTTCCAAGCCCTGTAAGCCAGCAGTGTGAATGGGAGTTTCACCCACCCCTTGGGCTGTGCATTTTCACCCATGTCAGCACAAGCATGTGTACGCAGAACTGGATTGGGAAGCTAAACCAAATTTAAAGAAAAGAAAAAAAAGGTACCCAAATGTTTTTGCTGGCATAAAAGGACAGATGAGACTCTTTCAGTAACAGTACTGGCTTATGGTGGACTGAAGTGCAGGCAAAAGTATAATTTTGCCGGATTTTATACCTGTGCTCTTGAAATGAAATCAGACAGTTCTCATGCTTAGCCAGTCGTAGATTTTTAACTTTTTTAATGCTGCTGTTGATCCTTAGAAGTGACTGATGGCATTCTGACTTTCCTAAAGCCAGGGTTTTTGTTTTGCAGCGAATAAAGTGTAATAATAACAACTGATCTCTATATGTTGTACTGCCCTTGTGCTGAAAGACTGATGTGCCGGGTAGACTGGCTCAGGAGCTGCCTCTCTTGGACTCCTCAAGAGAGGCACAGCCCTTCCCCTCCACGACCCCATGGTCTAAAGCACACCTAAGCTAGTAAGTCCATGTGGTGCAGAGCGGCACAGATTCAAAATCCCAGCTCTACCCCAGAGGCAGCACAGCCATGCTGTTTTCCAGTGTACAACACAATGTCTTTATGTACCAAGACAAAACAAACTTCTTGGATAGGTACCAGCCCTTGTTAGTTTAGTAACTATTTGGTGAAAAGGTGTAGGCTGGCACATGCAAGAACATAATAACAGCATTTGTTCCTCAGTGTAAATTGGCCCTTGGAGTCATCTGGTTTTCTGAGTTAGAGCTCTCTGTTTAAGTCATCACGATATTAGACATTCGGGGCAGCCTCACAGCGCTGTTATAGTGAAACTTGTTGGTAAGTTGATTTTCCCCTAAAAGGATGGTTTTGAGCTGGACAGGTTGTTTCATTTATGTTGTTATTCCTTTTTTTGGCATCAATCAAATCTTTAACAAATACACTTTCATTGCCTTTACCTTTGGAATCATTTTTCCTTATTAGTAGACTTCGTCATTACCACCGTATTTGTATTATCCCTTTGATACCCAATTTTATATCAATAGGGTTGACAACAGGTGTGGCCTAGATCCAAAGGAGTTCAAGGAACCAAGTCTGCAACATTAGTATTCTGAGAACAGATTTTCAAAGAACTTCATTGAAATGGTTAGACGACTTTGTGTTGTACTGCATGATACAAGTACTGCAGGGTTGTTTTCTTAAAATATCAGAAGTCTTCCCATTGAAATTTTTAAGCCGTAAGAAGTTAAGAAACACAAATAACATTTGAAAGTGTGGGGATGATTAAGCTATAACAGGCTGGCTGTCGAGCCTCCTTGTGCCTCTGGAAGGGAACCTCTGAACAATGAAAAGGGCTCTGCCCTCAAGTAGTATCTTTTGGCACGAAAACTCTCTTTTGTTATCTAATCGGTAACATAAAGCTTCATTATTACAAATTTGGTGCACAGGTGGACTAAAAACTAGAAAACCCTGTTTCTAGGCATGATGTATTTAACCCTTACCTTCATCTTACATTCATGTAACCTAAGCTAGTCTGCTCTTGTCCTGTGGTCAGTTCTAGAAAGGGTCATTCCTTCTGTCATTCCTCACCTGTGGGAATGGTCCTTGATTTTCTGTTTTGATGTAATTTTTAGGCTAAAGGATACAACTTACTAGATGCTTTTTTAAAAGATCTACAAATGTCTGTCCACATTGTTGTATTCCCTCTAGTCTTCTTTGTAAACAAATCCTAGTTGATATTATGTTCAAGGAGTCTGTGTACAGCACCTTTGAGCCCCAAAAGAAGCAGTCTGTGTACAGCACCGAAGACCAGAGTCTTTGTGACTTGGGTTCTCAGATACTGCTGAAAGCCTGCAGTAAATGGAAGTCATCCACTTTATTGCCTAAGCATGCACTGCAAAGGTTTGTTTCTTAGGGTTCGGTTTGACAGGACACCGAGTGCTAATCTGGTACCTTCTTTTGCTGCCTAAATATCTCAAATCCTTCCTGCAGCATCAGTCACTGTATACCTACAAGCCCCTTCTGCAGTAATTAGCAGAACTCTACTGATGATAGCCAGAGCTTCTACTTTGAGCATCTCCTCTAGTTTGGTTTGGCATGATTACTGTTTACCTGTCCTGGCAGGAGCCTGGTGGGATCTCAGGTGATTCACCGTGCTGAGACAGGATATGTGCTTACATCCCTGTGCAAGAAGAGGGTCAGCTGGAACTGCAGTTACGTGCCTCGATGTGACTGGCAGAGAGCCATTAAAGCTATTTGCCTCCCCCTTCATATCTACCCAAATAAGTAAAACTGCTCTGGTTTTGGTCTCATGAGACCAAGCTAGCAGAATTCATCTGCCTCTTGCTGCAAGTGTAAACTTTCATTTGCAGTGAAAATTACAACTATAAGTGTACAAGTCAATGAAATTCCTCTGTTCACTGGACAGATTGCCAAAACAGATCCCACCTACAACTGCAGGCTTTATGGTGTCCTAACTGGCAGATCAGCATTGCAGGGTGGGGAAACCTGGGTGAAACTGGGCTCTCCCTACCCAACAGGAGACGCTTGAGTTAGGAAAAAATATATATATCCAGAAAAAAAAAAATCCCACGTGCTTGTCTTGTAAAAGTAATCAGAAGAACAGAGTCTAGTTCAGAGGTAACAAGATAATGCATCTGAAGCTCCTGCCAAGGCTGCTGTGAAATCTTGGCAGCAAGGATGTGTTTTGAGACTGTGGAGAGATTCATTGGTTTCAAAGAGCAGAGAAAAAAAATGTATCCTTTTTGTTTGTTTTTGTTTTTGCAGAGCTTACACAAATCTTTGGAAAATGATTTCCTCAAGTGCTTATGGGTCTAACTCCTGGGAGCTCCTGGTGACAGTTGATCATCAGTATGAAGAGGAGCAAAAAGAATTTACACTACGGGTCACAGGGGACCTTCATATTGGAGGAGTGATGCTGAAATTAGTAGAACAAATCAGTAAGTAAAGACCTGTTTCATTTACACAGTGTTACTAAAATGATACATGCAGCTTTCCCTCTACAAAGAGAGGCTTCTGCACATTTTGAAATGGCACTGCCTCACTTACATCTTGGAAACAGTATACCTAGCATGTAGGTGCCGCAGACCCAGGCCTGATTTTTATGTGGACAGAACCCCCATCTGTGACTAAAGCCCCTATACTGTCATAACGCAAACACAACTTGGCTTTTGTCTTTCAGTTGGACAAATACAGTTGGACTAGACAAACTATTCAACTCCCGTTCCAGATAAACTTTATAGGTGGCTAGTTTGAGGGCAATACATGTGGCTGATATCTTCTCTCTATGACTGCCACAGATGGATAAATCAGGTTAGTTGTTACAAACGCATTTCAGAACTTAGTTTACTGTGTTATGGTAGCATCCTAGCCAAAATCTGAGCCACATTATCCATTTCTTACATCCAGTAGGGAACAGCTGCACAGAGCAGAGACTGTCTGAGTCAAAATTATAAGGATATGAAAAGTAAAATATCCTGTGTACAGTCAGAGTACGTCAGCCCTACAGGCAATAAGAGAATCTAAGTTTCTTTAACTCAAAGCCACCAAATGGAGCTGCCTCCCAAAATAATCATCTGTACTCTGAGACTGCAGAATGATAGATACAGACAAGGTAGTATGGTATTTCATTATTTTATCAATGTCACAAGGGTTCATATGCAACGCATTCTTCAAGTATTGTTCTTTTTCCTGGAGCTCTTAAATCTAGAAGTCTTCAGTGGCCAACTTCACACAGAAAGGAACACATCTGCTAGATTAAACTCATCAAATGGGAATGCGATGAGCTTTGCATTGCTACGCATTGCTCTAGAAATACCAGATCTATGGCAACAGAAAAGTATCTGTCAAAATCAAAAACCTCCTTGAAACTTTAGACTTTTTTTACATGGCTTTTTACAAACAAGAAGAGAAAAACTGAAATATAAGAAAACCCTTCAGCAAAATAGTCTCAAGAAATCTGAACTCAGCAACGTAAGAATTTCAGAGTTCTTACTGCCAAATGAAAGGTTTTGTTTTGAAACGTGGGTTTTGAAGGAAACAAAAGGGAGGTGCACAAGGTACTTTTTCCAAAAGGCTCCTATTCAGTGGAAGGACATTTTTACACAAAAACCCTTTGTAATGGAAAAGCTCTACTTGGAGATAGTAATTTTGTCAAGGAATCACTTTTCCAGCATTAGAGCACGCAGGAAATCTGTGGTGAAGAAAATCTAAAAAGCAAGACACATTTCTATTGACTTCTCTGCATACTTAAGCACAGAATTCAGCCTGCAAACCAATGGTAGCCGGGTTCTCACTGGGTCAGGATAATAATTTTTCACAGTATTTTTATAACTAGAGGAAGCTAGTGTACTCAACCAATGCAAAAAGCTTGCTATATTTAGTATCTAAAGCAAATCTGTAACTAAGTGATTTGCATTAGCAGTTCTCTAGAGAGACAATTTTACCAAGAAACTCCAAAACCGGACAGGGCTCTACTGTGCTGCAGGCACACCGAGAACACTCTCTGCCTGGCAGAGCTCGTGAGGAGGAACAAGAAATGGCACAGAAGACTGAAAGAACTTGCCAAGGTCATACAGAAACTTTACCCAATACTGCACATCATCTGGGAAGTTATTTAATCTTGGAATTCCCCACGGCACTGAGAGCAGCAATGTTTCATCTCCTTCCTTATGCGTGTGCTTTTCAAGCTGATCTAGTCAAGGTTTTGTCACCTTTCAGGTCAGGATAGCTTACTGCTCAAAAGTGGTCAGTCAAAAGCCACTGCTCTCCAAATTCTTCACGTAACTCATCAACAAAGCCTTCCATCTGTTCTTGATTCAGGAAGCTTTTCTCTATCTGCATGTTTTCAAAGTACAAAATACACAAACATTTTTGCTTCATCACAATGCAGGCAAGTCCACATTAGTGGAACAAGACTGTCTTCTCTTGGCAGGCTTGTCTTTTCTCTGAGAAGCTTTTGTAGGCAACCCTTGTCAGCCCCTGGTCAGTCACACCAGCCTGCCCTTCTGCACCGACCATTACAAGAGTTACCTGTACCATATCACATCATATTCATTCTATCTCTGTTACAAGTTTCTGCATCCTCCGTGGTAGAGAAGGTCATCTCATTTGTCAGAGCTTGTTAACTCTTTCCTGATTGCTACAGGGCTTACTCACAACATAATAATTCTTTTCCTTGATTATTTAAAGTATGTTGCCACTGTGAAGTTCTCCTAAGTGGACCCCACTCAGGTGAGTATCCTTATTAGTCTAACTGCAGCCACACAGAAGAGCTGAATTACCACGCTGCCCCTGCAGCAGCCCTTAGCTGCGTGCCACCAAGACTTCAAGGGACTTGTTGCTGATTCTTAATGCTATAGACATGAGCTGTTCAGTGGTGCTTCAGAGGAGATTGTGGGAGAGCTTGTGCCCATCTGGGCGCACGCAAGGTATTGTGGGAGGATTTTCAGCTTGCACTATCAAGTTGCAAAGTGGGTACCTTTGCTATTAGTCCATATCTCAGCACAATCTAAGCAGTGTTAGACCACGTATAGCACCAGATTCAGGGTATGTGCTTTCCCTGTGGATGTCTGCAAGATTACGGCAGTGCCACAAGCAGCATCTAGGTTAACTCTTCAGGGAAAATGAAGTTAAATCCCAGCAGCTGCCACAAGTATTCAGCAAGTGGGGTCTAGGTCTGACGAACTGCAGCTGCTACTTTAATGTAAATAAATTCTCCTATTTGCAGGGTATTGTTTCCAAAGCTGATTTTAGCATATTTACTACATAATTGATTAATAACCATTTTGTATTTTTTCCAGAAATACCGCAAGATTGGTCAGACTATGCTCTTTGGTGGAAGCAAAAAAAATGTTGGCTTCTGAAAACCCACTGGACTCTTGATAAATGCGGGGTGCAAGCAGATGCTAAGCTGCTCTTTACTACTCAGCACAAAATGCTGCGGCTTCGCTTGCCAAACATGAAGACCGTGAGACTGAAAGTCAGCTTTTCTTCTGTGGTATTCAAAGCTGTCAGTGACATCTGCAAAATCCTCAGTAAGTAAAGCTAAATCCCCTCTGGCAGCTAAGTTGGAGCATTTTATTAGGTGACTGTGTTTTGATGTAAAGTCCTTGCTCCCTGTTTAGCTCAAGGAGAAATTTGATTGAGTTGACCCAGGAAGAAAAGACAGGCTTTTTGGTTTTAGTATCCAGTGCATGTCAATGGTTCTCAGTCATTGTGATAACTCTGACGAAGATAGTATCAGAAATGCTTCCCATGAGCCGCAGGAGCACTGGATATTCAAAGTCCTGTTCATGGTTTTGTAGGGATGCCTTTCCTCCTTGCGCTGGACTGAGTCCAGCTGATTTTATGCCATTGACTAAGAGCTTAAGCTTATCGATCTCTTACACCAGCTTTCAGCACAGGCGATTTTACTGATGTCAACTGATTTATCACCTGCCTGCACTAACCTCAGTAAGATGATATTCAGCTTGGTCAACTGGTTGTATGTATCTACTTTGGAAGGAGCATGTTTTGAGCTTTCAAAACTCTCATAGACCTCTTCAGGTCAGGGCATACCCAGCTATCCCATACAAGCCCATGAACGTGTTGCAGCACTGAGTTCCCGTGTCTCTGCTCTTTCCCGTGATGGAGCACCCCTAAGCAGAGATGAGGTTTTGCAGCATGCCAGACCTGTGTGATCAATAGGAATAAGTTGAGTCCATACACAATCTTTGGAATCTTTTCATTTTAGGGCACACCTAACACCCATTTTAATTTAGATCTTCAAAGCTTAGCCCATTAACGCGTTCATCTTCAGAAGAAACTTCAAGATATATTGACCACAATGTAGCTTTCGATTTCATCTCCTAGCACTGGATTATGGAAGGAATAGTATGTCTTTATTATGTTTAACAGCTCTGATAAAAGTAATGCCGTAATTGTTCAACTGACGTTTGGCTGAATTAAATATTTCTACCCACATTTTTCTTCCAGATTGCACTAGTACAGGAATCCTGTAACTTTTCTTATGAGTGAACAGTGTCAAAAATGTCTTTGCTTGCCCCAAGATAAAATTATTTTGCAGGTTTTTCAGTTTGCAACTGACAATACATGTCTGAATCAGCAGTGCAGCAGGGAATAGCATATTGACAGATCGACAGCATACAAGACAGAATCTTGTAGGGGAAGTACAAAATTCTTAAGTGAAAAATAAAAGGCATGAACTTTGAGTACAGTGATTCCATTTCTGCTCTTGTTTATTCATAAGTCAGACATTTCACTGAGATTATTATGCTCAAAGGTAATTGCAGAGCCTTTAGGAAGAAAGAGGCCTCATGTTCTAAAATGCAATGATGCTTGCTACAGGTTTAAATCCTGGCAAAACTCACTCTCACAGCCCAAAGTCTTTGGCCTTGTTATTGAATTACTGGATTTTCCATGGGTACTCCTTTCAAACTGCTAAAAATAAGGTTCCGATTGCAATATGGAGCTTCCCCAAACGCTGTTAAAAAGCATGGGGTTTTTTTTGGATGTAATCTTCTAAGTTTCAAATGTTTCATCTTGCTTCACTTCCCAAATTGCCACTGTAGATATCAGACGGTCAGAAGAACTCTCTTTGCTGAAGCAGTCAGAAGATACACTCAGAAAGAAGAAGAAAAAAGACAAGAACAGCAAAGAACCAGTTACAGAAGATATTTTAAACTTGTGCAACTCTCCAGTGAGTTCTGGATTATCAGGTAATGAAAACTATTATGATTTTATTCTTCTGACTGAAAGTCAAAAAGAGGAAGAAATTCTTTGTTATGCAATTAAAACCAAGGAGAACAGTTTAATTTAGGGTGGTAGTCACAGAGACACAGCTGAGTTGAAATTAGTAGCTTCAAGAAGTTACTGAAATTCCCAGTATATCAGTATTCTTCTGTTGTTTTTCAAATGTTTTCCTTTCCATCGTTGTGTGAAAGGCCATATCAGAGAACAGGTAATCTTAGCTGTGGCCCTGCACAAAGGATGTGTTGCTGCTCTTTGAAAATGTGAGACCGCTCTTAAAATATTCAACAATTTTGGCAACCTGCAAGCAAAAAGAGAAATAAAAAATGGAAATTTTTTCCTATGTCTGACACATCTGAGATACCTCACAGAATAAGGAAGAGCACTTCCATCCCTGAGGGCACTTCACCTGTAAAAGGGCAAGGCCTGCTGCAAACAGCAGAGATAGCAGTGTCTTGAAGGAAAAGGGTCAGCTGGTCTTTTGCAGTGGAAAGTGGTAGACTACCTAAGTCTGAAGGCAGGCTTCCTTGGAATAACACTTTACTGTTTTAACTTGCAGCAAGTTCAGGTTTATATAGTAAAACCATGACGCCCATTTATGATCCCATCAGTGGGACACCAGCTTCTTCTACAGTCACTTGGTTCAGCGACAGTCCCCTGACTGAGCAGAACTGCAGCATCCTCGCCTTCAGTCATCCCAGCTGTTCTCCAGAAACACTAGCAGAGATGTACCAGCCTCGGACTTTAGCTGACAAAGCCAAACTCAATGCAGGGTAAGATGCCTCTCTTTGAGATCTTTGTAAGCTGGCTGAACAGGGGTGGCATTAATCCAGCTTTTTAAGTGCAAACCAGAATGTGAAAACAAAACCTTGGTAAATGGTATACTGATACTTAAAAACACGCTTTGATCTAGGTATTGTTTTGGAAATACTTGGACTCTTTTTGATGTTTTTTCTTTATTCAACATTCTCGGTTAGACAATTTTGTTTTGAAGTGATGAATGATGTAATTGTGCAGGCTGTGGACTAAATTCCATTGTTAGATGAAGGCAGATCCAGTGAAGTGAGCAGTCCTATGGGCACAGCTAAAGGCCCGTTTGGATACAGCAAACTCTAAAGGCTTTAAATGGGCAGTGGAAGTACATATGGATAAATTCAGTAATCTTTAATGCATTAAAAATATCTGACTTCTTGAATTATGCACAAACAAGCACTGCTTATTGAACACCACAGAAGAATGTAGAGCACTAGGGGGTTTAGTGATAGTGTTTAAGAGGATTGTCTCTCTAGCATTGAAATACAGACTGTCATTTTCCAGATCTGTGGAGCATTTAACAGTAACTTTAATATTGTCACTGGATTTCACTAAAGGACAAAAGTAGCTGGAATTGTAAAACAGCAAATACTGAAATGAAAAGCAAGAGTTCTAACGATACATGGCTTAAATTAACTTCCCATTTCTGGAGATCAATTAAAAAGAATCTTACTAGCGTAGGTCACCCTCTAACTACTTACTGCTCAGTTTCTGGCATCTACTGCTGATGTTTTGAATGGTGCTGGAGGAAAAAACTGAAAGATTTTAGGTATCGCGTTAATGCAGTGAAAGTTGGAAATCTCTATGGATGTTCCACTTTCTCAAGTTATGTGATTTTTTTCCCAGACTTGCAGGAATTGCTGTTCATTCCCATTTCTGGTTCACAATTACATTGCAGATCTGCAGGTGTGATTCGTTTTTCCTGTATAAATGAATTAGTGGGTTGTTTTCTTCCACAGCTGGCTAGATTCCTCCCGATCACTTATGGAACAAGGCATTCTGGAGGACGATCAGCTTCTTCTACGCTTTAAATATTACACTTTCTTTGATCTGAATCCAAAAGTAAGAGCTTTGTTTTTATTGTTATTCATTGTTTGACTGCTTACATGTCATGGAGCTGTAGCACAAGGATACTGAATTTTAGCTAGGATTTGTTACAGGCCCTTCAGAGATCAAATTCTAATTCTTCCCCTCAGCTAAGGCTGCACTTTTCCCCTCTGGACACTGAATCACCATTCCTTACCTGAGATAAGATCTTAAGTACAAAGATGAGATCTGAAGAGCACCAGAAACAGTATGCAGATTTCCAGAGGGGATAATTTACTTTCTGCTTCACTTTTAGCAAGAGAAACTAAGGGGAAAACTAAAGTAACAGTAGCTTAAATGATGCAAACGTATAAGCCCTATTTTTGAAAATAGACTTAAAAATGACATTTATGTTCCACTGCCCTTCACAGAGTATTCAGCTTTTCTGGACTAAAGCACTCAGAAGCACCAAGGCACTTAAATGAATTTTTTTTTTTTCAATATAACTGGGTGATTAAACACCTTTGGAAAGCTCAGCAAAAGTGTTCTAGTCCCACTTGAAAACAAGACTTAGTTTTCAAAAATCACTTAAATGTTCAGCTCAAGTTGCCTCTCATTTGCCTTTACTTCCACTAAAAGTAAGTCACTGTGGTTTTGGTAAGCCAGGGTTTTTAGGGCTTGGTTGGCACATTTAGAGAAATTAAAGCATGACCATTGACCAGTGTAAATCAATGAGAGTTCAAATGTGAAATGCATTTCACCTTCACATTGTTGTTTTCTGTAAATTCTTTAAATCTGTTTCATTTCAGGCACCTCAGATAAACAGAAAGGCATTTTCTAGTTCAGGTGGCATGTTTTGGGCGAAATACCATCCCCACCAAAAATCAAATAGGAGCCTGAACTTAGCAGCCCAGACATTTCCATTCTTTGCCCTAGCCATGAAATAATCCAAGACAGCAGTGAGTTAAGTAGCCTGAAGCTACTGAAAGAGAAAGGTCATGCTCCCAGGTTCACGCTCCCATCAGCTACCTTTCCACCAGCTCTGGAGCTTGAATATCTGTTAGTCACTTCAGCTTATTAACCAAACAGTTAATAAAAAACGATCTGTATCCAAAAAATGGATAGTGAATTAAAGCAGTTTACAGCAGGATCTGACAGATGTCAAGCCAGTGAAAGAGTAGAGCTGGAACCAAAAAATCCAAGAGCAAAAGGGAGGAAGTGAGGAGTAAGAATTTCTGTCTTTTGCCAGAAGCAAGCCATTGAATGCCACATTTGTGTCAACCATGTCACCTTATTTTCACTCTTAGTATGGTTTCACATTTGGCTTAAGCCAGTCCAAAACCTACTACCACAAAAAGAGATGTCTTCATCTTCCCTTCTGCTTCAGCTACGGAGTCCTGATTAATTTTCTGTTGGATTAGCAGGTCACTCTGAGCCTATGTACAATCATGCGAGCTAGCACAAGAGAAGGATGGGAACATGCAGCAGGGCAGAAGGAGGGGGAGGAAGGAAATAACCTTTATGGCTTCAACCCAATGTTAGATCAGCTGCAGCTGATCATGAATCTGCATCTTGATGGTCATTAATGACCAGTGTTTTTCTTTTTTTGCTACAGTATGACGCAGTGCGAATAAACCAAATATATGAGCAAGCCCGCTGGGCCATCCTGTTAGAAGAAATTGACTGCACAGAGGAAGAAATGCTGATCTTTGCTGCACTACAGGCATGTACTTGATCCAAGCTGCAAAACCTGTTTTTTCAAGAGGCAGGCACAAGCTAGGACAGGACTTGCACAGCCCAGGCCAATAGCTCTCCTTGGGCTGGGGGTCTACTATTTGAGTGAGAAACAATACAGAACATCCATCAACTAAAACAAATAAATTCAATAGCAGCATACCGTTATTCAAACTGGTTCAAATGGAACCATTTACTAATTCTACCCAAACCCAACTGTACACAGGGTATTACTTTGATACCAGTCTATTCTGATGGAGTTACTAAGAAGCGTTGCTTCTCATACCAGCTACCACTCTTTCGTGTGTTCTTCCTGAAGTCTGATACATAAATACATACGTTCACAACAGACAAAAAAAAAAAAAAAGCTGTAGCACAATGTGAAGATAGAGACACTGTGGAGTACACATAAATTTAACATGCTTTACCGTGGCCTAGTCCCTGACTGTGGGTAGTAAGGCACAAATGTTTATTAGTAACAGGTTCCTAACTTTTAAACGTAAATGGAGCTGCTGAAAATTCACAGCCTGCCACCACCGAACACCACAGCACCTTGCTGCCAAGTTTCCACCTGGTATGGATGGCACTTACAGGTCACAGTACTAGGGATGTGAATGTTAGCAGTCAGCCTCATGGGACACCGAGCAGGATGATGATACAGTGAGGGAATATAAATTCTGGCAATTTAAATGGGAAGCTCTTGTCACTAATTGCACTGGAAATCTTACTGGACTTACCTGTTTCCCTGTAAGAGGTTCCATGTTGCAGAAGTTTACATAGTTGACCAAGACCCAGAAGACCAAATGGCCTGTTCTCATATGCTGTGATTGTATGTTGCTAATTGACATTTGGCTCATATTTGAAGTAAATTTTCCCATTCAAATCTGATTCTTGATGATTTATTTTAGTACCATGTAAGCAAGTTATCGTCATCATCAGAGGCGCAAAATTTCACCGGTGAATCAGAAGTAGATGAAATAGAAGCTGCACTTTCTAATCTGGAAGTGACACTGGAAGGTGGAAAAGCAAGTAACATTTTGGTATGTCCTTTTGTATCCCAGGATTGCTTTCGCTATGTCAAACGTATTGACTCTGATGAGCCTTCCTGGTTTCTTAACAGAGTTAACACACAATTACAAAGTGTATTGTACTAAAATTATTCCTGATTATTCCTGACAGGAGGACATCACAGACATCCCGAAACTTGCTGATTATCTCAGGCTAATTAGGTGAGTTATTAAAACTAATATTAAAAAATACAAAACAAAAAGTTTACCATACAAGAGATCCCTTGAGTTTTGCATTCTAATATAACAGTAGATCCTGAGGCTATAAATGAACAGACCGGAAAGATCTAACTAGCCTAATATCATCCTCTTCAAATCTTTCTCTTACTGCTTCTGAGCCAGATTCTCAGCAAATCTTTCTAGCTTCTGGGGTGCTAGTGCAGCCATATTTATGCTTGTTAAAAGTCCAGGCTCTTCACATTTCTCTAGTGATTTCCTAGTGCTCATCAATCATTGTCTCTAAATAAAAGAGTCTACAATTTTGTTTTCAATCACATTTTACTGTGATTCATTTTTGCCACTGAAAACAAGAAAAAAAGCTTTCAGCTCCCCCTGAGAAGGATTTCTGAAAGCAACCTTGGGGATTTTTTTTCTTTTTAAACAAAAGAAACAAACAAATTACCCCTTTCTCACCGAACATGGAGTCTGTTTTTTATAATATCAAAATGAGTTTCAGGTTGGAGTAAGAGTACAGTAAACCAGCTCAGTAAAACCTCACCTAAGTAAGTAAACTGAGGAAAGTACAGTTCTGTGATGCCATTAATAATATCCTGATTTAAGGGTTATTTAAATGACTGCACTGACCTCAAGTCTACAGTGTCTTCCATCAAAGTCTTGAGGTTTTAGAAGGATAAAAGATATCTATTGCAAGAATATTAGATTCATTCTGTTGACAAGCCATATTTGTAGTCAGCAAACTGAAAATTGCACTTGAAAATTGTTAACTGTTTTTAACTGTTAAGAATGGTTAATTTCCAATTAAGAAATTGGGTTTGACGTGCAAATTACTAAGGTGGCTTAAGGTGAAAGGGAATGTAAGCCTTTTAAGGTCCGTCAGTTCCTTGCCTCTAACAATGGGTTGTTTATTTTTCCCCAGCAGTTGAGCAGTTTGCTTTAAAAGCATTCAGCAGTTATTTTTCATCATTAAACATTTCCTATAGATATGGTAAATCACTCACTAAACCTAACACATTGTAGAAATTTGGTAAGTTGTAAAACATTTCTTTAGAGGAACAACAGCATTTTGTTACTAAAATTATTTGTTTAATTATAAACCTAAACGCAAAGCTCTGCATGTCATACTGCTGGCTGTATTAGCATAGTGAACTTTTATTCCAAATTATTCACAGTATGCACCACATTAGCACACTAGGAAATACTACTTTCAGGTGGGTGATAATACAGTGGAAATTACAATATTATTTCAAAAAGAAAAATGATTATAAGCTTTCAAAAAAATTTTCATTAACTTTTTTGGATACAAAAATAATTTTGTTAGTCCAAGAAAATTTAATCATCCCTTATTTTTGAAGAATTTTTATCCCTGTATTGGAAAACTGAAAGCCAAAATAGCAGTTTCGAAAATCCAAGTTATTTTCAGAATTTAAAGGTAAAAATCACAATTTGCTAGAAAGGTCTAAACTAGAATTTCTAGAATGGCTCTGAAGAAGGCAAGAGAGGGTATACTAAATCACTGATTTTCACTAGCTGTGTAATCTTTGTACCATCATCTTAGATTTAACAGAAAGTAATAAATAGACAGTAGAATTATTTTTTTAACTATACTGATAACCTTCGTAGGAAGTTGTGAAGTAGTTCTCTACTAAAACAGTGCTAACACTTCTGGTTTGCTTTCCTGAAATATATTGAATCTAGGATTATTTTTTTCCCCATGGTTTTGTTGGTGTATTCTTAGTGGAATTAATTATGATTTTTATCTCCTACTGAAGAGAGGTGGAGCTGGCACAACAATTATGTTTAACCATTAGTATCCATCAGTAAATTCACAATTCCAAAGTAGTTATTTTCTCTATTTACTCTTTGAAAGAAATAAGCTTGCATTAGCAAAGTACTGAAATGAAATAAAATAATTAAAATGAGGATTATAGCCATGTATATACATGTGTGAAGAGCTGGAATAAGATGGTTTCAACTATTACCATTTCTTGGAGTGCTACAGAACCTCTGAAACTTAGTCAAGGAATAGAGCTTTGTTGTGTTAGATGCTATTCAGATAAAGCCAAAAAGATGGTCTCTGCCCCATTACAATTCAATGCAAATTTCCTAGATAAGGAGCCACGAAAAGCTGATGTTAATTCTGGTGCATGGGAACAAACTAGTGGGATTCACTAGCATTACTGAGGTCATGTAAAAAAAAAACAAAATTATGAGAACGGCTTTGCTTAGGAACGGAAGAAAAAAAAAGAGAAATCTCATAGGAGTGGGAGGAGAAAAAAGGAGAGAAAGAAATTACAGATAGGATTCAGCTAGAATCTGGGATAAAAAATGCATCCATACCTGGGATAACCTGGGTGTGGTGTAGGTTACAGGCATTTGCCTTCCCCCTCGTTGATACAATTATGAGTAGCCCAACTGAAGCCATGTGTACCTAGCCTCAAAGCAATTTGAGATCTACAGTAATATTTGAGTGACTTAGCACTTCATACATTTCAATGTCAACAAATGTCATTGCTTTTTTTCTTTTAGGCCCAGGAAGCTGTCAATCAAAACTATCAAGCCATACTGGTTTGTCTTTAAAGATACTTCCGTATCTTATTTTAAAAACACAGAATCGGGACAGGGAGAACCTATTGAGAAACTGAACCTAAAAGGTAGGAATTTTCCTTTCTTTCCTTTTTCTATTGCATTTGTGAACTGAATAAATCAAGAAATCCCTGCAAGATGCAAGAAGGCAAGCACAGTAGTATTTACTGTGCACAGTAGTCCTGAAACTACTTTTTCAGCTATTGACACTGCTAAGCAGGCAGACTGCATCGGCAGAAGAAGCCTAAACTTAGCTTAGCCCAAATCAAGATTATCTGGACTTAAAGATGAGTCAGAGAGGGAATGTGATCTCTGTGTGATACTTCTATTACCAAATATTTTTACTCTCCGTTAAGTGGCAGTACTCACCTCTGTCCTTGGCAAACACACATTGGTAGTAGAGGATTTTGGATGATGCAATGGGCAAGAATGCTGTAGGTTGTGCCTAGATACTGCTGTGCAGGGACACCTCCAAGACCTTCTCTGGGCCTCGTTTGTTTCACGCATGGGGATTTCCATAGCTGCAACCAGCTTTAGGTGCTGCTGGAGGAGAAACCCTGGGTGTACACAGGGCAGACACCAGCATTATATATAGCCTCCATCTACATCTGCTTCTGCAGGGACTTCATATGTTCAGCGTCAGGGAACCAGTGATGCCCAGGATTCATCCTAGAAGAAACCTTTGAAATAGAAAGAAGATTGACCCCTGTGAACAAATGGCTCTGCATACCAATCTGCACATCCTCAGTAGGTCAGATAAATGCATGGTAAAACTAGCCAGGGTGACTGGAACCGCACCAAGTAGCCCACAGCCTTGGTGTCCCTTGACACAAGGGGAACTGTAGGCATCCTTGACTGCAGCTGATCCAGAAGGCCTGTAATAGCATCATCAACATGAAAAACCAGGTCCCCAGACTTCTCTGGGATCCCTGAACTGGCCAGCTCTGTTGGAGATGTCACCTATGTCCCATTTTCAGTACTAAGTTGCTTCTGAAAATATAGTCCAGGCTTTCAAGTCACTCAGGGTAAAATTCCAAAAGCACCTATCTGTCTCATCAGCTCCTCTCCATTTTAAGTGTTGAGCATTTCCTGAGATCAGGCTGAGGTTTTGAGAGCACTGCATCTTTTCTCTTCCATACTGAATAACATACTCTTTGAGCTCGGAGCATTCATCACCCTGGCAAGCCAGCCCAGGCAGTGAACTAGAACTAGCTTTCATTAGGCCTGATCTTTGAAAGTCTTGGCCCTTGATCTCGAAGCAAAACAACCATTAAATACTGTTTTTCAGTATAAATCAGTACTTAAAGTTAGTGATATAGTAGTTAAATAAATCCATTTCTTTCTGATTCTCTGTGATCTAGGATGTGAAGTTGTACCAGATGTAAATGTTGCAGCAAAGAAGTTTGGAATCAAATTACTAATTCCTGTTGCTGATGGCATGAATGAACTATATTTAAGATGTGATAACGTGAGTAATAAGACAAGGGAAAGTTTATATGCCAGATTTATTAGCAGATTGTCTAGAAGACTCATTGTCCTGTTCTAGAATTTGTGTAAAAAAAATAAGGATGCTCCAGAGAGTTTATTATCTACATGTTTAGTAGAATTTAAGAATGATGTCGGGGGGGTCTAACAAATATTGAATGGCTGAGGGGACAAAAGGACATTAATTCTATCTTTATCATCAGTTTCCAAGTAGAGCTGCTGGAAAGAACAAAAGAACATATTATCAAAAATGGCAAAAGAAATTACAGTAATTTGTTTCAGTGTTTTCAGAAGATTGGGGTTTGTTTTTTGTTCTCTTCCTTTCTCTTAATTAGAACTCTCCCCATTCAGATGAGGGTAGTGTGATAGGGATCTTACACTTGTTTTCAATTTCAATTTATTTTGTTTGTGTTGAAATATATCAATCCAAATTGTGTAAAAATTTTCATTAGGTGGAAAACAGTCATGCCTTAAAATTTCCAAGCAAATCTATTCCAAAATACTGGATTTCTTTCTGCCAGCTAGTAACTTCATGCATCAGACCATCTTCCAGAAATATTCACTTGGATAAAATACTGAATTTTTTCTATTAACTGTAGCAGTGATAGCGTATAACCTCAGTTGCAGCTGATGTCAGTGATAGCTGTAGACACACCAAAAACAGTGTAACATAGTGCATTCTTTGGCATTTTATAAGAAAGCATCTGCTTTTAGAGGAATAACAGCATTTTCAGAATAAGTGGCTTTCGAACTTTAAAACCTAACTGTTCTGCAAGCTGATTTTGTAGATGGAACTAGCCTGACCAGGGAAGAACAGTAGTACTATTATAACTACACATCCACACAAATTAAGCGGAGTAACTCCACAGTGGTCTTATTGCACAGTGGAAGATGTGAGAGCAGTAGCCGTCTTCATAAATGGTTTGTCCAGAAATGTCAAACAATTGTATTTGTTGCAGGAGAATCAATACGCTCGGTGGATGGCTGCTTGTGTTTTAGCCTCAAAAGGTAAAACAATGGCTGACAGCTCTTACCGTCCTGAGGTCCACAAGATCCTTTCATTCCTAAAGATGAAGAACTGGACTATGTCTCCCCAGGCTGCCTCTGATCCAGAAAGCGTAGATATGAAACCAGAATGCTTCGTCTCACTACGTTACACAAAAAAATACAAGTCCAAGCAGGTATCCTGAGCATGGCTTTATGGTTGGGGATGGGTGGTTCCAAAGACCAGGCAGATGAGTGCTTAGGGATGAGACCAGATGCAAACAGCATTTGGAAACCATGCAAGGATTCTTGGCCATACACTAGAATCACCTTGCAACACTCATTTGTCCCTTGAATATTTAGCAAGAGGCCTTTTCTTTTAACTGAACACAGGGACAGGTCTCTCAGCACTTCTTCCAAGTACTCCTCCTGCATCTCCACTGCCTCCTATGTCACTCATCATGTTCTCCTCCTGATTCTGTCCCTGAAAGTCTCTTCAGAGTAAGAAAGGAAGGTTTTTAAGGAAGGGAAGATTCTGCCTGCATCTTAAACAACAGTGTTTTCCTACCCTCTTGGCCTGGGTACTCCTCCTTCCTCTCCACCTAATTCTTTGTCCCTTTGATTCAAAAGAGTTCAGCCCATCTGTCCTCAGGATACAGTCTCCAGAGCAAAGTAACAGGGTGCATGCTACTCAGCATCTTCCCTAATACCTAATATCCCATCTCCTTGTCAGAGCCAACTAATGAGAGTCCATTTCCCCGGTGTGTGGAACTCCTCTTTAGCAGCCTATTTAGCATTGCAGCAAGATTGTTCTCCAGAGGCATACCAGCTCAGCTGCAGCAGATGGAGTCAACCCGAAGCAAGCACAGTGGGGCCCACTATGCCAAAGGAGAAATACAAGATGAGAACCAAGAACAAACTGGCTAAAAAAATTCTGGCCCGGGGCTGTGCAGGTTCTGAAAGAGAACAAACTGTTGCTCCACAACAGCTGGATTTGGAGCATCTATTAAAAATGAACATGCAATTCAGAAATTCCCATTCTGCTGCTGCTTTGGCCAACAGTGAGCCAAGGGCCAGATTTCACTGGTAACGCCATATAGGCTGCAGCACTCTGGCTTGGCAGTACAACAGCACTTGAACCACAATGTCACAGAAGTCCTTGCCCTAATAATACCACCTCACACTTCTGGCCCAGTGGAGGAGATGCAGCCGGGGCGAGAAAAGGACAGAGAGTCCACATTTCCCAGGAGTTTCCCAGTACCGAATGGGACTGTGGGCAGCAAACAGGGACAAGATCATTTTATGGCATGCTGGAGCTAGACCCACTGCAGCACAAACACAAATACTGAGACCTTCCTGCCCTGTTCTGCCCTTGTAGCTCAGGATCTGTCCCTAAGTGCTCTCTGCAATATGACTGCATGAATAGTGACCGCTAAATATCTCAACGTGGCATCAGAGCTAATGCTGTTTGATTTAGTGAAAGTAACGATATTTTTGTTCTCCAGTCAACTGAAATCTTTCTCTCTTCCTCTGTTTCCCAGTTGGCTGCTCGTATTCTGGAAGCTCACCAAAATGTATCCCAGATGTCCCTAGTGGAGGCCAAGCTGCGTTTTATTCAAGCATGGCAGTCCCTCCCCGAGTTTGGCTTATCCTACTACATTGTAAGGTAATCACACTGCTACAGCAGTCAAGCTGCCGTAACGTGTTCACAGTCAGTGATTTTCAGGAAGTTCTTTAATTCCTTGTTCTGGAAACATTCTCTTAGTATTTTTTCCCCTACAGACCTTTTTTTATTGTAGTAACTTCCATGCTGCTGGTTTTTCTATAGCAGTAGCACTCAGTAGCTCCATTCCTGGAGTGAGACTCTCCATTATGTCTGCCTTCATACAAACCTGTTGGGTTTTGCCTGAAGTAACTTATCAGCAGGATTAAACCCTTCTTGATGTATACTCACGAAAATGTAAAAAAATTTAAAAAAGAAAAAAGAAAGTCTTACTGGTGTTCTCAGATTTGCAATATATTCATTTACTCCAACTCTTGCTCACTGGAATATGATAGCATGCTTTTTGCTGAGCATAATTTCTTTGGCATTTTATTAAGAAGACAGCAAACACAGTCCCTCTTTTAGGTTAATCTGGAAGAGCAGTCAGCACAAGAAAGCTCCTTCCGTGTTTCCAACAGTTTCCCTGGATGCTTACCTTGAATATGGCATGGCTCTGCAAGGGTACCTGACCTGCATCCTTTTCTCTTGACAAAACACCAAAAAAATGGAAAGTACTGATAAAACCGTACTTTGAGGCACCCTCCTTAATTTGTTCTAACCACCTCTTTCAGTACAACTTAGGAATCATCTGTGGTATAAACCGAACAAGTTGGAAACCATACTGTGGCACAGAGGCCAGCTGGCACAGAACAGCCCACATCCGTGCTATTAAACTCTCTGATTTCCCCAAACCCGGTAGTCCCGAGCCTGTATGTTCCAGCTCCTGAGCCATCCCTGGGAGTCATTTGGGAGAGTGCTGCTTGGCTGCAGCCAGAACTGTGCCTGGGACTCTTCTAGCAGTTGAGCAGACCAGGCACTTGAGTTCAGTGCCCAGGAATGTTCCCTGTCAGTATTTACTAACATAAAGAGTTCTGCCCCATCTGTCAGCACTAATTCTGTTTAAAAAATAAAAATAAAAATAAAAAAATTTTCTGCATGTTATAGCATTGACAAAACATCCTATGGTGAATTTCTACAAACTGATGGGCAGTATCTCAGCTGGGGAGTAAAGTAAGACATCAGTTGTGGTCCACGTCACACTGTCTCCCTCAGGGCCAGCTTAATTAAGGACAGAAGGTTCAAAAATAGAATCAAAATAATAGAAAATATAAACAGCAGAAAATTAGACTTTTTCCAGCTTTCCTGAGTGCAGAGGAAGGTAGTTTCTTTACCTGAGTAATCTTTTCCTTGCTTTTTCCAGCTCAGACATTTGTCCGCAAAAGGTCCTGATAATTTTCTATTTATTTTTCATCTCTAGTTAGAACGAAGTTGAAATGTTAAAATGTCTCAGTATTTTGTAATGTGATTTCTACTCAGAAATGTGCATATTTTGCTAACACTGAGTTGTTTTGATAAGCTAATGGTGGTTTATAATATAAAATATTAAATATTTTGATATACTTATGTAATTTAAGTGAAGATAAATGGAAGAACATGTTTCATCATTATTGAAGTAATGAAAAATATTGTTGACACTTTTCCAGTAAAAATATAATGAAATTCATGCATTTTGGCAGAACAGTATTTTTTAACATAAAACAATGAATTGGAAAGACTTCAGCCATTTTATATCTTGTGCCATGGTTCACCAGCCTACATCTTTGCTTTATAACAAATATTGTCCTAAAGAAGGGTCCAAGCTCCCTCAGTCCCAGGCTGTTGGGAATTTTCCCACATTTTCTGCACTTTCGCAGGAAGGCAAATGAAATGTTTCTTTAGACAGAAATCACTTCAAAATAAATCTGCTCAAAGGTTTTTTTTTTTTTTCAGGTTTAAAGGAAGCAAAAAGGATGATGTGCTTGGGGTGTCCTATAACAGGCTGATACGAATAGATATAGCCACAGGAGACCCTATCACAACATGGAGGTTCTCCAACATGAAGCAGTGGAATGTGAACTGGGAAATACGCCAGGTAAAACTGGAACAGCTCTCTGCATTCAGTCGTTACATTTCAGACACTGGAGGATGCTTTCAGAAAATCTTTTTAAACCTCACAGCAAGAAGATTTTGAATGTGTTGTGACATAAAATCTTTTTTTTTTCTTAATGGAGTCTATAGTCAAAGTTTAGAAAACTAAAAGATCTTCAGTGTAAAATCTACCTACCAAGCTTATTCTTTGTAAGTTGCCCTTGATTTTGGTGGAATGAAATAGACACTCAAAGGTAAATCCCACCACATTATGTTTACTGCTCTGCCCGTAAAAATCTCATTTTACTCCCTGTATAGTCTAGCTCATGCATCATATTCTGAATTGCTACGATTCAATCTCTGTTACAGGCTGAGGATACAGGAACCCAGCTTGTCTTTTAAGTCCCAAACTCAGATTGCAAGGGCAGGGTGCAAGCTCCTCTATGTCCATATGTGGTCCTGAGAAAGAAGTTCCGTTGTGGGATTTATACCAGGGGTGCTTCTGCCCCTGACTGAGGCTGCTTGGTACAGCCAGCTGTTGTCCAGCAGTCTCCTGGAGCATTTGGGTTTCAAAGCTCGAAGCCACCTTCGAAATCATAGATTTCTGGGGTGGAACTACTGTGACCTGATGTAAATTCAGGCAGACTGGAAACTCTTCCTGCTTATACAGTTTTCTGTATCCATCTGTAGGAGCCAGGAGAGATCAGATGCAATCTCTTCTGCTCTCCTGCAGTACACCCTGTGCCAGAGCAAGTAATGCTGGGTAAAGCTGTTGGTTTTGCTTTACATCCCTGTCAAAAAGGGCAGAATTCAGTTAGCAACTAACCCCAGTTTGCTGGATTTTAGAACTGATAGTAAGTTGGAAATCAAAATCTGGACCCCCAAAGCAGTTTTAAATTCAGCGCATAACAATGAATGGTATTAGTAAGTGTGCAGAGAGTCAGGACTGCCATTCCGGCTCTTCTGAGTGTTCTCACTTACTATGCCACTAGAAAAAAATCTAGTTAAAAGGGTCTTTTTGTTGCCTGCCTAAACAGGCCTTTGACCACAAGAGGGCCCTGCCAGCGCAGACAATTAAACAAGCAGCCAAAGACTCTCAGCATACTGCAGACCCAGAAATCTTTACAGCTCGTGGTTAGCAGAGACAGGTACTGCTTTATCACAGTACTTGTGGTCCAGCTATGCTCTCACACTTGCTCTTTCTCCCAGATTCAGGTAGAAAAATGATGCAGTTTATCTCCATTCCTGATTTTGCCATGTGTATTTTCTTCAGGTTGCAATTGAGTTTGATCAGAACGTGTCTATCGCTTTCACGTGCCTGAGCGCAGACTGCAAAATCATCCATGAGTATATTGGGGGATACATCTTCTTGTCAACCCGCTCCAAAGACCATAATGAAACACTGGATGAGGAACTGTTCCATAAACTAACTGGAGGTCAGGAATGAGGTGAAGCTAACTCTGTCTCCTTGGCCGGCTTCTCCCCGCCGCTTAAGAGGATCAGAGGTTACACAGAAATCTCTCCGATTGTTAATTGCTGACTAATAAATACACTGTACATGTCAATCCATGTAGTATTGACTGGACTATTTACAGTTTCTTTGTTAAATACTGACACCAAGGTCACTGGATGGGGTATAGCAACTCCATCAACAACACTAGGAAAACTAAGTTGTCTTTGTTTTCCTTTAGTACTGCTATAAGTTTTCAAATGAATGGCATCTAGCCACTGGGCATTTCTGAATCCAGTATTTCCAATTTCAACAATCTGTTCAAACATTCAGAACAAGTAACTTGAGAATACTGTACAGCAAATTTTATTCTCTGTTACAGCTGTGCAACTCCCACTGGTAAAGTGGCCGCTGTTAAAGAGGCCAATATTTAATAGAAAGAATGCTAAGTAAATATGTTTTAAAGCTGTGTCACTTGTCTAACACTTGTGCTGTGAACAGAAAACATTCCATCAGTGTTCTGAAGTCCTGCAGGCTGAGCTATCACAACCTAAGTAGTCATTACACAATTGTTCAAAAATGTCACACCGTGTCTATCGACCCATGTATATAGTCCCATTAAAGCCAGAGGAGCTAGCAGACATCTAGAACAAAGCATTAATCTTGACAAAACCGGGTTCAGAACATTAATCTGTTGAGAAACTGTGTTAATTTCCAGGTTGAAAAAATGCTTTAGGTACTATTTTAAATTATTTGCTTGTTAAAAAGGGCTCTGAGTGTAGGCTTTCCTTCTGTGTTCTGTCCTTGTTACTCTGTTTTCCTGTAACATCTAACTCTAAACTTGTTCAGAAGTTGGGTTAGGAGCTAAAACGCCAGTAGAAATGATCTGACTCATGGATGTAATCCAGAATACAAAGAGATTACTCAGGAACGCTGTACCTGAGGAGCCAGATCTGTAGCAGCCAGCTCTGCCTGCTGGAGGGAGCCGCACACATCCACCGAGCTGAAAGAACTTTGGTTCTGCCCTACAGAACCAAAGCGCTGGGATCATTAAAGCATAGGAGAGAACAAAACTAGGAGGACTCATTAAACTGCTGGGCAAATGAAAACTGGTTTCACATATCTAAAGAAATACAATGGACAGGTGTTGTCATTATCACTAAGAGATGTTGCAGAAATCACTGTATAATTCCTAAATGTCACAGGGGCTGGATAGCCCTCATTCTTCTGTCATGTCCTGTGCTTTTCTCCAGTGCATGCCAGAAGGCTGCTGGAGAATCACTCTCAATTTAGACAAACTATGGCTTTATATTTTGCAAAAGAGCAAGCAGATGCAGCCTGCTTCCCAGCCCACTGCACTTCCATCTCCTCAGCACTTTCTACAGAGGGGCCAAGGGACCATCCAGTTTTACTTCAGTTGAGGACTGACCTTCTTCTCACTAGCCTGACACAAGCCAGGTATTTCCTCAGGGTGTACCACCTATAACAGATAGTCCAAGTCCAAACACTTGCAATGTTTCAAGCTGCCCAAGGGGGCTGTGGGAGAGCCAAACGCACATCTTAGTGCCATCACCTCTTCGATAGACAGCCCTCTTCCAGACAGCCTCCATGTCAGCTACTGAATTGCAGTCAGGATCACGACCATGCCTGCGTTAGAACCCCTCATTTGGCAACAACAGGCTCCCTTAAATTGTTCATCTCTCAGCGCAGAGCTTGTCACCCAGCTGTCATGTGGAAGAGCTGTAGTTGCTACCTGTTGTCTAAATTATCTGAATATGAGAATGCAGAGCTAGGGGAACTTCGAATGTAGTTGTCATTAGCACAGTGTGTGGCTCCTTTTAGCGCTAAGCTAACACACCTACTTGCAGTCAAGCATGTCTCAGCTGAGATTCCAGAGAAACTACCAAATCTTTCCATTCTCTCCTGCCTCTCCCTCCATCTCACTCCAATGTGTCACTGCCTTTCGCATACAGGCTTCCTGCTGCTATGCAAGAAGCTCTCCCAGCTCACTCAGGCCAGCATGTAAGCCCCACCATTTGCCATCTTAGCTTTACGGGGACGCTCCCTTGGCACTGTCCTGTCTTCATGCTTGTTTTAGATCATCGGCTGTCTGTCCTCTTGTTCCGCTCATCTCACAAGGCTTTTCGATGAGAGGTAAGGAACACTTAGGAAAGGAGTGCTGTTTACCCATCTGCCTGCAATAGGACATGGGGGCAGTGACCGTAGCTCCTGCAGGCAGCCCACGGGTAAGCCGGAGCGGGAAGGCACGACCCAGGGCTGTCCTGCACCTCGCAACCCCAGGCTGCTACAACAGCCGCGGGATACGGTCGGCAGCTCCTGAGCAGAGGCGCGCAGTAGCCTGCTCTGCCTGGCACCTGCACACTGCCCCACTCAGGGCCAGCCACCGCAGCCACTCGTCTTCCATCCCACCCCACGGCACCAAGCATGTCCCGGCCCGGCTCCAGTCCTTCCCTTCAATGTGTGCGGGATACCACACCCTCCCTTACTCATGCAATAACCTCGTTAAATTTGGCTTTGCTGGTTTGTACCATCTGATTCATACACGGGTTTAAAGACCATCGTCTCAGTGGTCTATAGTAACCGGGTTATTAATTGCACGGTGCCAGATGCCCGAGAGGCACTTTACAGAGAGAGCGTCTGCCCTGGAATGAAAGTATCTTCTGAAGAAAGACGCATTTTTGCAATACAGAGACAAAATCCCGGACAGGAATGTTGTTTAGATTAAAACAAAAACCTTTAGGAAACCAATACCTTGGCTCAGCTGCCACCGTACTCTGTATGTCGTGCTTAATTAAACCAAAGTCAGGTCAGGGTAAAATGCTACCGATGTCAGATGGCTGCTGTCTGTTCTTGCACACAAGTTCCGCAGGGGATTTCACTGCTGCCTTCAGACTGCGTTACTGCAGCGGATAGCACACACACACTGCATTGCTTTCTGAAACCTCAAGCTAAATAATCCTCTCCTTGTTCTCTGTAGGAGAACGTCTTGCTTGTGCTTGCTCTGTGGAGTGACCTGTAAAGTATTTCCTTTCTTTTGTTGGCTTTAAAAGCCATTCTCCAAATTTTTTCAGGATATTTTCATTCTTAGCCATCACTTGGATCACAGCCAGTGAGAAACACTCATCTCTTAAACTTTACTGCCTGGTACCATCCTCGCCTTCTTCCCTCCCCATGGGTCTGCTTATCTCAGTGTCATTAAGGAATGCAGGCCTCATCCCTAGCATTCCTGCAGGCGGAGGGGTTTTGTGCAGCACTGAATCAGCCCTGAGGAGGGGGCGTCTGGTTTAGCTCTTTGTGCTACATACATCATCCATGTGAAAAAAGGCTGACAGAAACGCCCTCCTTTACTAAACATTCCCTCAGGTTGCCACTGAAACTCCAGAAAAGCAGAACTAGGAGAGCAATAGCCTGAAGAAACAGTGACATGAGAACAGGCCAAAGTGACACACAAGGGGAAATCCCTGCCTCCTGCCATCCGATGATTTCAAAGAAATTGGTGAGAGAGGGCTGCTGGCTGCCCTGGGACACCTCCACCACCACCTAGGCAGCTCTCCAACATGTACCACGGCAGTAATATTCCAAATGACTGTAGTTTGCAGTCAGGCTACGAGCTGTGAAAATGTAATTCCTGCCCCCAACACTGGGCATCCAAAAACCAGAGACAAATGTAGACAATAAGCATAACAACAGCTCATTTTCCAAGGGTGCTCTGCTTCGTGTAAGAGCTTCTCTGTATCACTCAGAATCAAGCTCCCCAGGCAAAGACTCCACCTTGCTTCCACCTTCACTGACTTGAATGACTCACTTGCAAACTGCTGGGCCGCTTCCCCAGTCCTACCGGGCCACTTGTCTCCATCTCCAAAATGAAATCATAAGGCTGAACACATTAGAAGTAAAGCAGAATCTGGCTCACCAGGTTTCCTGGAGTATTATTATTATTTTAAGAGATTGAAGACAGTAAAATAACCGAAGAAAATTCACGGTCAGTAAATACTGAGATAACAGTATCAACACAACAGGGGTACCAAGTAGCTCAAGGCAAAGCCAGGCCACCTCCCTGCTCCCCAGCTTCTCCAAAAGGAGCTTTGCAGCTAAGAGGCCGGCAAAGGGAAGGCAGGGTTTCCACCAGCCTGGCTGAGGCTGGACTTTGCTCCTATCCACTCCTGCAGCAAGTTCTTCAGAATTTGTTAACCTGCTCCAACTTGCCCTTTGAACCTGGCAGATCTCTGAAGCTACCTGTTGGTCTGCAAGCACCCGGCCTGCGTGCTCCCCTAGGCGCAGGCCTGCCTGCTGCTCCACCAGGGTTAATCCGTGGGATTAGCCCCTCATTTAGGAAACTATTTGTCTTGCCTGAGAGCCATTCCACACGGAACAGTGCGTACATCGCACCCAGCCTCCAAGGGAACCGCAAGGGCTCCAGAGTCCTATTGAAAGACCGTATCTTGTTCTGTGGATGTTCTGGTGTTTTTCAAGGCCCTCTCCCCACGCAGATAAAGAATGACACTGTCAAAAGATAAGGTCTGCGTACATGTAGAGTCAAGGTTTTTGTGAAAGCAAGACCTTTATCTGCACTTTAGCACCAAAGCACACGGGTCTGTTTTGCCTTCCATGTCATGATCTGTTTTGTTGTGCTGACAAATGAAAAGCACTGACTACTGTTCTCCCTGGAAATTTTAATCATTCATTGTCTTACAGTAGCAACTAAACAACCACATTTTTGCTTTTTACTTTGGAGCAATCTCTATTAATTCATTCCTTTTGAGTTCCTGCCTTTAGTCTCAGCTCTTGACCTAATTATTATTTGAATTGTGGCAATGCCGAGAGACCCAGCTCAGAGCAGGTCCCTTGGTTTTACAGTCTGTCTTACTTACCCCAACAAATGATGAGCGAAGGAGCAGGAAGGGGACTGTCCCCAGCCGTGCAGCATGGCAGACGCAGAACCGAGAAGAGAAGCCATGCGCAGCGGGACCGGGCGCAGCCTCTGAAGCCGTCACACTTGGCATGAGATGCTGCAGGCCCTCTCCCTCGGCTGAAACAACTCTCTGCAGGAGCAGCAGGTGAGAGCTTTGCTTTTGGCATGTCCCAAGGGCCTCCTCAGAGTCACTGTTCTGTCAAAATCATTTGTTCTGGGAGAACATTTCCAGGACTTACTCCCAAGTTAAAGTGTCTTACAGAGAAATGCAAATACTTGAAGCCTTTTACCGGTGCCTAGAGTTACCAAATCCGACATCAGCAGACAGAGCCTTAGCTTTACATCATCGTGGTCCGTCAGCAAAGAAACACAGTAATTCCTCTCCCCCCACCGCCCCAGCTCCCCCTCCATCAGTGGAAGACGTGAGCTGGGACTGGAGACACTGATCTGTTCCCTTTACTCGCCGTGCTCAGAGGCAGACAGACGGAGCAGCCCTGCCAGGGAGCAGTGTTGGGAAACAGGAGCCCTCCCACCTCCTCCGCTAGTGCCGGAGTGGGGATAGCCGACTGAAGCCACCCCCTCTCCAGGCAGGGGGAAGCTGCGTGCGGGGGAGCGAGCCTAGAACAAACCTCGCCTGCGCTTGTGGGCAGAGCCGCGAGCAGGGGAAGCCGGGAATAGAACAGAGGCATTTTACGCTCCTCAGCTGAGTCACCCGAGTGTATAAAATCAGGGCCAGGCAATCGGTGCTGCGCAGAGGCGAGGCACAAGGCATCGGGACTGTCGGGCAGGTACGTGCAAGCGGCTGCGGTTTAGCTCTGGGGACTAAGAGTTAAGGCAAGATCAGGATCCAGCAGCCCCACTCCTCCCACCCTCTCACTGCCATGTGCTGTGGAGCGGGGAATCCAGCAGCTCCTGCAGCCGGGAAGCCCTGAGGCTGCTCAGCTCTTGCACAGCTCCAGATGCCAAAAAGGACACAGGTGACCAAAATATACTGTTTGGCTGGTCCCTGCTTCAAATCTGAGATGGAAGCAATAGAGGATGGTCTGGGCAATACCTGGCGCCATTCAGGGAACGGCAAGTAGCATTCATGGTGAGGAAAGTCTGAAATATTTCTTACAATCTGGGGCTTCAGCCACCCCACACAGTGATATATTTTTAGATGAGGAATGATCATTACAATGCCTGGAAGCATGAAAGACAGCTCAGTAAGCAAAGCATTAGTTTAGGGCTATGGTTAATTCCTTCCTCTGACACAGAACTACCTGTGCAGCCCTGGGCAAGTCATTTAGGACTTCTTTTTAAATGGGTCTTCAGGTTCCTACTGAGCTTCTAAAATTCTCAGAGGAACGATGTAGGCTCCTTTGGTGCTTAGTAGTCTCACAGATTTCATGAATTTTTCAAAAATGTTTACCTGTCAAAAATGTCACTCATTGCCCATCTCACTGAGTATCAGGACAAGCACACTGGGGGTCTGATGTCTGCATGAACCAAGCTGGGGTGGGATGAGGAGGAAGCACAGAGAGAACTGTAAGACCAAATAACGTGCTTTTCAGTACCTAAGCTTCTGAGGTCCTGATCCAGGAGCGCACACTCAGTTTCTGTCCACTTTGACCGAAACGTGGGCCAGAAGCTGCATCTTCAGTACCTCCTTTCCACCTAGAATTGGGGTGCGTATTGCTCACCCAGCTGAGCGGGCCCAGCGCAGAGCAGGTGAGCCTGTCTCAGCGTGCCTTTGGGGTCCCCACTGTGGCTGTCACTCAGAACGTGGCAGAACCACCCAGGCAGAGCCCAAACGAGCCCTGGGCTGTTGCCATTTCAACTTTTGCTAAGGGAAGGAAAGCTGCTCCTAATATAGGAAAGGCACTTTTACCTGCCCACCTCATTGCAGCTCAGACCCAGTCTGGGCTCCTACATCCTTTAATTGAGCATTCGACAATCCTCCCCTGCCTTTGGATCCATATATTTGCTTTGTATCGGCACCCTCACAGAAAAAAATCTCTTGCCATGGTCACACCTGGCCCTAGCCCTACTGCCTGGGTACCTCCCCACTGGACAACTCTTCACAGCGAGCTGGCCAAACTGGACACTGTGCAGCAGGATAGCCCTGTAGAGAATGATACACAATCAGGTGTAAAAGAGAAGTCCTGTAACGTGTCAATATCCCCCCTCCTGCAGCTTGTGCTGTACCAACCGGTATTTTTACACTGGAGCAGCATGGCACTCCCTCACATGCCTGTGCTGCACCGAGGCAGCATGAGCAGAGACTGAGCTGCTCTGCTGCTCTGGGCCAGACTGGTCCTGAGCCACTGCCACGGGGATCAGACGCGCAACACAGCTCCGTTGCTTTCTGCATGAAAAAGTGTAGGTAAACTTAGACTAAAATCACAAGATACTTCTGTCCCAAAGGGCTCGTTTACTTAGGCTTAATTATAAAAGAGACATTAATTATCATTTATGCTGTCTGAATGCAACAGGAAAGCACTTACAAAAGTTTCACTTTCAAATAGCTTGTAGCTACCTGGAGGGATTTTAATTAAGCTCTTAATGGTGATGTTTTATTTTCCCCTCCCCAAAACAAAAACCAAACAGATCTTGCAACTAACTGCAAGCCACTTAGCAGAAGGATGTTCTCCCTCTTGCTGATCATCTCTCTGCTGGTGAGGAACACAGTATCAGGCCCGGTGAGCAGAGCAGAGCCTGCAGCATCCAGGGATGTCACCACCTTTTTCCAGCTGGCTCAGGAAGACTCTTGGGAGAATGTTAATCTCACCAGCATGTCCTGCGAGGACCGGAAGAACAGGACCTGGATCACCTTGCAGCTGACCAGCAGCACTCTGACAGCTTTCCCTGTCTGCCTACCGGAGGCCCTGGAGACCTTAGATCTCAGCAACAACCTCTTAGAAGAGGTGAACGGCACGGAGATAGCAAACCTCTCACGGCTGCGCATCCTCTCGCTGAGACAGAACCATCTCCAGGCAGTCAGATGGGGATCCGAAGCCCTCAGCAGTCTCCATTTCCTGGACTTAAGCTTTAACAAGCTGTCATCTGTGCCATCATGCCACACTTCTTTCCTGCCCAGCTTGAGGTGGCTGTCCCTGGCTGGAAATCCACTGATTGAAATCCAGCCGCTGGCTTTTTCCTGTTACCCTCAGCTAAAGTTCTTGAACCTCTCCGCAACTCTGCTCGGGCAGGATGATCGCAGAGGAATTAGGGAGTCTGCTTTTGCCATCAGCACATCTCCCAGCGAGGCTACGAACAGGCCTGGGAGCACCATCAATGTGCTTGATCTGAGCGGGACCTTTCTCGAGAAAAGTAAGTTGACAGATCTCTCTCTCACTGTAAACATGGGGCCTTGGCCTCATCCGCTGCTGATGTGAGCGTGCGAGGCACTCTCCAGCCAGTCACGTAACCGCTGGGGAGAAGCCCTCGCGCAGAGCAGCCGCCGTGGGGAAGGGCAGAGAACGGACAGCACCAAGCAGGACTGTCTGTCTCGCTGTACTACCCCAGCTCCGTCCCAATTCCACTGTGCCACTGACTCATCCCACGGCCAGCCCTGCGATTAGCTTTGGGAAACGCAGGAGGAAACTCATCTCTCTTTCCGGACAAACTGCTGAAATCTTTCATTGTCTGTCCCCACATTTAAACTCCGCTTCATACCGCTGCATTGAAGCGGCACAGAGAGGCGTTTTGTATCAATGGCAACCGGCCAAATACTTCCGCACAGCGAGACAGTCCCTGCCCTGAGCAACTGACAGCGTGATTTTTCCTTTTGTCTGCTCCCTCTGTCAGCTTCAGCTTATAACTGAGGTGCTGAGGCAGAGAGACGCTGAATGCTTTGTGCCCTGATTGCAGTTAACAGCAGCCTAGGCACTCCCCAGGCTTGAGGTTTCACCTCGGTGCACATTTAACAGATATACCACTACATTTCCTCCATAAATTTGCCTAACATCTCCTGTGGTAGCGAGTTACACAATCCAGTCATGGGATAGAAAGGCACTTGTGCATAAGACCTGTTCCTTCATGGTTTCATGTCTCAACTTTTTCCTGTGCTAGAAGAAATGGGAGGGCATTTGCTTTCCTCACACCATTCAGGACTTTGTAGACCTCTCTAATCTCCCCTCAATCACCACTTCTCTGAGCAGAGAAATCCTTAGCCACTTAATCCCACCTAACAGAAAAACTGTTCCACATCTCTGATCAGCTTTGCTGCCTTTCTCTTTATCTTCCTTTCTTTTCCTCTGCCCTGCAATGGCACAGCCTGGCCTGGAGGTAGTAGTATAAAAGTGTTGTCTCACTGGTGTTTATATGTTTGGGTACCAATTTTGTTACATTCCTGTCCCACAGAGAACAGCTGCAGAAGACCACAAATACATTTCCTATCTCTGTGAATTCAAAACTTTACCTGGTAGTTCCCTAGCCATGGTTCCCATTAAATCACTAACAAATCCAGCATGCTTCACAAGGAGAGGGCTCCATCTTTTACGTGTGCTACTTGACAGTATCTCACTAATATTTGTCATTGGGCCAATACAGTTCAGTCTCCTTCCCCCCCCCACCCCAGGTAGAAATCCACTGCAATGCTCTATTTATGCAACAGGTAAAAAATCTCTTTTCTGCTTCAGTTCAATCAGAGTGGACCAAAGACTTGCCCAACCTCAGATCGCTTCACCTGACAAAGATGTCACGATTAAGAAGCCTCAATACTGATTTCAAGTCCATGCCTCATCTCAGAGAGCTGAACTGTCGAGACTCCCACTCCTTGGGTTTCGTGAGGACAGAGATGTTTGAAAGCGCACTTCACCTAAGCCATCTCTCATTTCAGAAGTGAGTTGTTTTCTTTTTTTTCTTCCTCATGAAACGTAGCCTTTGCCTCACAGCACAACTGTACCTGGGAGCTGATTTTTATGCAAAGTTTCTTAATTATCAAATATATAGGAAAGAGGTACGGGCTTGTGTGTCATGGAGAAACATACTGTATGCACTCAGACATGCCATGTGAAGCCTGTGATGTAGCAGCAGGACTGATACAGCAGCAGCAGAGCAGATACAGCCCAAAGAGCTGGCAGGTGAATCGTAGCAACAGCACAGTTACTGTTTGCTTGAAATCACACCCATGGTGCTCCCACGCCACCAGACGAATTCACCGAGTGCTGTTGAGATTAGCATAGATCCACTGAGGCCCACTTGTGATAGCAGACCATACTTCCAACGTCTACAGTGGTAATGTCTCCCCAGAGGAGAAGCAGGTCACTAAGGATTCATCGCTCTACAAAGGATGAAAGCTGACAGTTTCCTAAAATCTGAACCTTGGAAGCAGTCAAAGATCCTGTCTCTCCCTCTTTCAGTGTGAGAGAATAATAAAGTTCCCTGCTCAGTGTTAGTGTAAGCAACGGATTAGTCCTTATTCTAGAGGTAACACATCAGTGTGACTTACTTGGTATGTCACATGCCTGTTGAAACGCTAAGGAAAACAAGAGTCTGAAGGTGATATATCAAAATGGGGGTAGGTAAACTGCTCGCAGAACAGTCAAAGAAAAAGATTTGGACAGCACCCTAGAAGACTTTCTACAGAATTGGCCCAGACTGTAAGCATATCAGAGAGCAAGCACTAGAGCAGTGGCTGTGCTCTAGGAACCAGTTTCAGGCAAATAAAGAAACCTGTTCAAGCAAAACAAATAAAAAAAATCCCCCACTAGATTGCCACACTGAATTTACACAGCACTTCAGAACACCCACAGAAGTATCAGTTCTAACTGCCAAAAATCATGACCCAAACTCAAAAAACCAAAGGAATAACAATTAAAGTCATACACAAAAGAGAGCATCTTCTGAGCACTTAGGCTGCAGGGAGGTCACATTATCACATTTTTTTTCTGCAGCTAGGGCAGCTTAACAATAAAGGCAAGCAAGGTCTTCCTAGATTAGTCATTTGACTTAGTAGATGAGCGTATGTTATGAGCGAGGTAACTAACAACGAGGATGACTGGCATAGAGAAAGTCAAACCACTAGAAGCAGATTGAGAAAGAAGCCAGAGAAATGACGTATCATAAAGTGCAGCTGAATGCATGACAGCAGAGAGAGCTTTTCCTTTCCAGCTGCCATCTCTAAAGGTGTTACCCACTTACAATGCTTTTGTTAGCAGACAGCAGCTATTTTGTACAAATTAGAGAGATGGGCAGGTATTAGCCTGGACTGGTGTTTCCAAGGGAATTGGGAATATTGCTTTGTTTCTTACACACGCTGGGATACTAAGCACGCTCCAGCCCATGGAAGGTAGCTCAGCACTTGCTAACTATTGTATTTGTCATCTTGTAGCTGCAACCTGAGTTCCTTTAATCCTTGGAATATCAATTCAGCAGACAGCATCATCATCAACTTGTACGGAAACCCTCTGTTATGTGACTGTAGGCTCTCCTGGCTGCTCTCCAAGCCCAAGAAAGTTGTGCTGCAAAAGTAAGTGAGTTCAAGAAGATAAAGTAATGCTCTTCAGACACAACTTAAATCTGCAAGTTATCTGGGGACCAATAGTCACTGCCATCCAAGTTATTCAGATTCCTTCCTTGCGTGTTCTTCCCTTCCACTAGAAGAAGAAATGCAAAATAAAAAGTCTTCTTTAGAGACAAAGCATAACCATGAATTATACTTGAAAGTGGACAAATGTGATGGGCATATGCAGAAAAGTATAAAGTGGTGTTAGCTACTTTAGGGTGAGAATAGTTTATTTTCTCTCTATTTTGGTTCATGTTTCTCTATTAACTGCAGATAAAAAATGAGCTGGCTAGGTGGCCTTGATGGGCCAGCACTGGGAGCAGGACTGGAAGACTCTGCAAGCACTTTTGCTTATTATTCCTTCCTCACCCTTGCATTCCCAAACCCTAGATCAGCACAGGCAGTGAACAAAATCTCTTGCAAATAGCATCATTTGTCCCCAGTTGTTCCCATGCTCTCCAACAGACTAACTACAATAAGCTGTAGTTACAAGAAGTACTTTGCATATGTATGATCCCTCTTCCCTTGGAAGGGCCGGCCACCAAGAAGTTTTGTCACCCATAGTGAAGAAAGCAGGTGTAGATTGTTAAAATCACACTGCCTCTCATCAGGACAGACTTAGTTTTTGCATTCTTTACAAAAATCTGCAATGTCTGAGCAAAGAAGGAAATTGAGCTCAGTCACTTAAAAGCATATCCAGTGTTAGCACAGCTCCAGCTGCCTGAGCCAGCTTGGCTTAAGGATCTTGGGGACCCTGTTACAACCCTCTACGTGCAGTCCTCTCTTTGCGGGGCACTGAAGTCTGACCCTTCAGGACAAGTTGCCTTGTACCCTGACACTCTTACCAAGGTTCACAGTTTTTGTACCAAAAGATGCTTTGTCTCAGGCAAAAGATATCCCTGCACTTTACAAAAACAAAAAGGCAGTCAGCTAAGTTCACAGTGCTGTGGAAAGCCATCTATCAAGCACAGGACTATCATTAATACAACCTAGCCTTGGTCTAGGTTTCATGCCTTCATTAATATGAAGATGGTTTTTAGACAGTGGGTTGCTAATGCCAATCCAAAAAGGCTTACAGGGGCCTGTAATGTTCTTGTGGAATCTGTCTGTTCTAACTTGTCCCCTCTGCAGGGCTTCGGACACTTTTTGCAAAGTGTCCCAGGAAAACTGGGACAGACCTTCAACTTCTTTTTCA
The DNA here is from genome assembly GCA_013399475.1 of Chauna torquata. Lineage (NCBI taxonomy): Eukaryota > Metazoa > Chordata > Aves > Anseriformes > Anhimidae > Chauna > Chauna torquata. Next base: position 1,331,446 of record VXAL01003728.1, read on the forward strand.
CTGCAAGAGCTCTACGATAAATGCCAGTCTGAGAGAAACGTCACGCTGCCCAGTTCAAACACACCCTCCAGCAAAGACGATGCCTTCAGCCTTGCCAGCTACAATGCCACTACTGCAGTGACAACAGACTCCGCTCTTCCAACCAAAGACTCTTACACCAGCTTCCTAATTCAGAGGAACGTAACAAGCACAACCACAGCCAACCCAGCTGAGCTGATGCTCACAAAAGCCAACAGTTCCTCCCATGATGATGAGGCAGTTTCCGAATCCATGAGCCATCCCCCTTCCTTTGTGCCAGCAACCACGTCCCCCGGTTTTCTCAGAGAGCTCTACAGGCAGTCCCTGGATTACAGCTCTGTGAGTCAAACTGAAACAGATCAGCTGCAGAGAGAGCTCAGAAAAACTCACACGGCGTTTCCCCAAGAAGGCCCATTTAACCAGCCCACTAGTGGTTACTCTACTACAGCAACTGCAAATCCAGATGCCATTCACCATTACATTCACTCCTTTGCTGGAGAAGGAACACCACAAACAAATCTACGACAGCTGAACTCCACACGGACCGACGCTCAGTCACCATCTGCATCCACGAGATCACTGATACACTATGTAGATGACTACGACTACAATGAGCAGACAACAGAAACCCTTGTGCAACAAGTATACATCTCGTGTGACTACAATCCTTGCAGACACCTTCAGAAACCATGCAGCGAACTTCAGAGCGCATCCCAATGTTTATGTCCTGGCGTGTCAAGGGAAGATGAAATTCCAGATCCACCGAGGCTCAGAGAAGTGTCTGAAGTTACAGACAGCTCTGCACAGATACAGTGGTGCGCCCCAAATTCAGTTGTTCGTACCTATCAGCTGATGCTTCACGACCAAGGCAACGAGGAGAGACAGCTTGTCCTGGACAATATTTATTCCACAGCAAGGCAGTACACTCTGTATAACCTATTACCGTACACCACTTACCACGTTTGTGTGACTGCTTTGAACAAAGCAGGGTCAAGCCAGACAGCAAGTCAGGGAATTGCAGGCAATTCATGCACCAGATTTAAAACAAAGCCCAGCTACAAGTCTGTCTTTGCTGCTCTGTCTGCAGCAAGTGGACTCCTTCTCATTTCCACAATTATTTTGTCTATTTGTCTGTGTAAGGCACATAAAAAGCCTCATAGTGAGCAATATGGTACACACTTAGTCTCTTATAAGAACCCAGCATTTGATTATCCGTTAAAACTACAAACAACTAATTAGCTTGAGGTGATTGTTCTACACATTCAAAGTTCACTGTCTCTGTCACTTTGGTATGTTTTCCTGAGATTCTCAAAATGTCCTTCTGCAAAACTAGGAAACATCAGACTTCATAGCCTCTGTGCTTCTAAAGGAGAAAAAAAACACACTTAAAAAGAAGGTAGCCATACAGAAAAAAAGCCTTTGGGTTCTTGTTCACGTGCTAAGCAGCAGCAAACCTGGACACTAACCTCAAAGTTATTTTTATAACCACCTACAAATATACCAGCATACATTTCACACAGTGAGATGTTGCCTTGCCAGCGGTCATGGATACAGTCCATGCAGAGCAAGAACCTAAGATGCATCTCACCAATCACGATGCATACTGCTTTCATTCACATAAGTGAAGTTCAGTTTTCAACTTCTCCTAACGTCAGTTTAAAGGTATTATTCAAAAAGAGTATTACTGGAAGGAGAGTGAGAAAGATCTCCTTGGGTTCGGTAGCAAGGTGCTATGCGCATCCAACTCCAATAAATAACTGGTGACTGCAACTACTCAGCTCTACTTCAGATCAGGAAAAAGAAACATGAAGATTAATTGCAAAGAGGAAGAGCAAGACACTGCAGGATCATTAAGGCAGGATGATCGTTTTGTTCTGACTTTGTATGATGTCTTGCACAACTGAGGCTCCTGAGGGCTGCAACACCACCAATCACGGGCAGTGAGCTGGCGGAGAGGAGTCTGCAATACAGCAGTACCCCACAGAAGCGGGGGGAGTACACCAGCATTTGCTTCACAATTGATTTTCAACAAGAGATCATTGCTCAGTTCATCTGCAGATTTAGCAGGCTGATGATTTACCTCATACAGAGGCAAAGAACCAAGTAACGAAACAACTTAATGTGTATGTTGCTGAGACTTGAAATACTGAAATCCCATCCACTAGCAACAGCAGATATTTATGCAGACATTTTTCAAATGTACTTTCAGGTACTAATTTCTGCAACAAAAATAGCAACAGATGCTGAGAATTCCAGTTCTTCAGCAGCTTTGAGATCTCTTCATCAAAAATCAAAGAGCTGTTTTTGTAAGAGGAGGCGTTTGTCCTGATCAAATATTTCCCTTTAACAACCACTGTTCAGAGACCCATAGGTTTATGTTCCAGAAGCTGCTTGTTTCTAATGTTGTATAGATAAAATACGTAAAATCCCCCTGATCTCAGAGAATGAAGGGTGCTGTACAGTGCAAAAGAGTCTCTGTTCTGTCCATAGTTTTTTTTTTTTAATGTTCCCTGTATTAACGGAAATAAAAGCTACAGACTGGTTATTTGTTAAAGACCTAGATCTTCGAGTTTACCATCTACAAGGTTTAGCCCAAGAACCAAATTCAAACATTTTGTTGTTTTGGAGCCCTTAGGCATATAGTAAAGGGACACTTTTATTATGACAAATTTGTGTTATCTGATGTCATGAGACTTTTCATTTTGTATGTGCCATCCTCACCTCCAAGGGTCTGCAGCCCTTTCATGCAAATTTATCGTTTCCCCTGCACCAGTGCTGGAAATGACACCACCTTTGGACAGATGCTCACTGCAAATCCCTGCTGTGCCCGTCCTGAGCTGCTGAGCCCCATCACTCAAGCTTACAACAGAAGTGAATTGCAGATGATGAAACCAGGATGGCATCAGCTCTTGCTTTGAAAAACCTCTCTATTTTCCTATTCTGGTAGTTCAGAACTTTCTTTGTTTGGACATAGTTTCTCATATTTATTTCAGGCCTGTTTTTTCACATATTTTCTACAAGGTCTAGTAAATAGGAGCAGATGCTCACTTCAGATGAAGTTAAGGTATCAAGAACCTTCAGCCTTTGACTCATATCATTCCAAACTGGGGGAGGGATCACATACTCCCTTGTGTTTGTAAAACACTGCTTGACAAGACCTTGATTGGGGTCTTTTGTATTACCAGAAACAGAAACAAAGTGCAGCAAAATAAGAGATTTGTGAATAGCTACATATATACTCTTGAAGATTAGCTCTAGAGGGGGAGAACAAAACAGACACTGCAACTAGAAATAAAGCAGATTGTTCCCATTTAACTATGAGTTGGTCCTAAGCAACAGGATGCATTTAAAATCAGATTTTGAGAGGATATATAAAGGGTCTTAATGACCCTTTACTACACTACAAATCGTAACTGCTGCAACGCCTACCACAAAGCTCAATGGAAGATCTCCAGGTAACAGGGTTTGACTGTACTGAAGGTCAGAGACCAGGGGACACCCCAACCTCACAGCTACCCAAAAGCGTAACAGCTTGGGTGGGATGGAGTACACGGCAGAGGCTGCCACTGAGCAGTGCAGTCACCTCAGAAGATGGCCTGGCACACCGGAGAGCAACTGCGGGCAAAAGGGCTGGCACTGACACCCACCCCGTCCACGCACAGCAGATGCCTTGCGCTGAGATGTGGGAGCACTCGCAAACTTTTCATGTGGTCGTAACTGAGCACAGCAGCCATTTCTCATCACAGCTGCTCCCTCGAGCTGAGCACATGGACCAAGTCAGCATTAACTGCACATCCCTTTTGAAGCCCCTCAGAGAGCAAATCACATGCAGAGTTCAGAAAAGCCCTACCTATCGTCCTCATCCAAACACATCATCAGCTTAAGCATATCCTGTGGCTTTTCCAAAAGACTGATTACCTCTCATAGCAGCCCAGACATTTTGCAGGCTACTTTTTCAGCTTCTCCCTTTGTTTTCATAGCCCTGAGAAGGAAACAGCCGGCGATTCCCAGAGCACAGCCCTTGGGTAGGAGACCCGCTGTGCCAGGAAGCCCTGGCAGCAGCTCTGTGCACCCTTTGTTTCCTGCTCCCACCTCCGCCAGCGCACCGTGGCAGGAACAACCCCAGGGCCCTCACCCCGGCAGAAGCACGCCCCAAAAAACTGAGCTGCCCCTGCCCTGCTCTCCCCAGCTCTGAGCCAGGGCCTCACCAACCACACGTGGATGCGGGCTGCCACACAGCGAGCCTGCTCCAGTGTCCCCCAGTGCCACCTGACAAGCAGCAACGAGCAGCGATAAGCCACGTGCTGTGGCTCCCAACAGCAGGAAGTGAAAACATGAATAAACTCACTTGTCTGGGTGTTCTCAGCCAGGCAATAGTGTGGGAAAGAGACCGTATCACTTAGATTACCTGTGCGTACATCCATTTCAACCTCATCTTGCATTTACCTTTCACTGCACCAGTGGCAGCAACAGCTGACAGTCCCATAACAGGGACACAGCACAGTATCTTTGCACTCCACACTTTCTGGTGCTGTTTTAGCACAGTTTTCCACCTGCTGCCAAATAATACCCACCTTTCTCTGGACTGCTTCACAGACAGTACCTAGAGCTCCATTTGTTTCAGAAATCAAAGCATCAAAGATTTGCAAAACATTTGAAGAGCTCCAACAACAAACAAAACACTTAACTCCCCGCCCCAAGCACACACCCTTTCCCAGGAAACACATCGCAAAAGGCAAGGCTAAGTTTACAGCAGCTTCGTTGCAGAGGCAGCACAGAACAGAGCAGCTCTAAAGTAGTTGTCTACAGAAAAAAAGCACCTAGATAATACGCTGAGCAGAAACAAACTGCAAGCAAAAGAGAGGAAAGTACCCAAGGCCTCACACACACACGACAAGAACTATTGTTTCCCCTATGTGACACAGCTGACACGAGGCCGAAGAAGCAGCATCTTGCAGAAGCAGGTAAAGCATACTCCACTTTCAGCCAAACAAGTCTGCAAAAGCCCCATTCCCCACCAACCCTGTGCTGCCCATGTGAACAGCACTGTCTTTTAAGCCAGGTGCCAGATACTACCTCGCAATTTGTTTCTCTTCTATCTCAGTCTCTTGAATCCTTCCTCACTGCAAGACGCAGGTTTATCACAGCTGACTCCTCCAACCAACTCTCGCTCCAGCCCCTTGTGCCTTTTCACAGGCCTTCTCTGCCTTCAAGCCATACACCTGAAGTCTGAAATTATTCTGAAGTTAAGAAAGCTAATGGCTTTACTCCGCTGTACTTCAAAAATTCCCACTCGGGTAAAAAAAAAAAGTTCCCCCCTGTATTCCCACCCAGAACCTGTGTCTTTTAAGTAACTGCTGCAGCCCAAGAACAGGCAAAATGACAATTATTCAAACCTGCAACTTTCTTTTGAACAAGTCACAACATTTACAAAGTAAGTACTCCGGTACAAAGGAGTTCTTTGAAAAGCACGGCCTATTGCTAGTGCTTAAAACTACCATATGGTTCTGGAAAAACTAAATCACCACACTATCCCTTCTAGACCTTTTAGTGTAGCTGCACCTACTAATTTCAAAAGTAAACCCTAAAAAGCAAGCAATATGATAATCACTAGGGTAAAGTCTTCTTCAAGCCCATTTTATAGCTTCTACATAATACAAGTATAATCGCAGAAAAAAATTACCCGATGTCATCCCCATTCCCCAAGCCCCAAAACCAAATACAACCAGCAATCAGTTTGGACGTTTCCTCTATTTTCTGTACTCTGGATTGACACAAGCAGCCAAGCTGCCTCTCGCAGTGCTGGCCGGGACTTGGGCAGTGAGGAGAGTGATCAGGGAGCAAAACAGGAACTTTCCCCCCTGCAGGTAGAGCCATGTTAGAAAGCTGCTGTCCTCTCAGCTCTACTCCTCCTGGTTGTTCCCTCCCATCTTCCTGTTTGGACCCAACAGGAAATCCTGTTTTGTAGCTCCAAGTGTGAAGATAAACCTTTGGCCGCATGACCGGGGTATATCCATAAAGGTCTGAAACAATTTTGAAAGCTAACAAAAGCCAAGCCATTACCAAAAACGATAACCAGTAAATCTACTTACTGTTTAACAGCTCAGCTTGTTGTCCTGTTTATCTCTGTGAGAAGAAGATCATTTGGGGAAAGCACAGAGAGCATTTAAACGTGCTTTTTGACGAGGTCGTATGATTTTGCTCCTGGCTTTTCTTCCTAAGAAGAAATTGTTACATGCGTTCCTAAGAACCTTTTCTGTTCAGTTGACAATGTTCTCTCTCTTTCTAGAGGTCAAAGTTCAAGCAAAGGAAGACCAAAATAGCCAACAGTGCGCACGGGTACATCCCCGGGTGTTGCAGCAGAGGTGCACGCTGTTTCCTCTCCTTGCTCAGCGTTCCAAAATCAGTCACTGAGTCTCACGGAGTCAACCAGGAAGCAGAAACTGTCGGGAAAGGGGAGATGATCCCTAAAAAGGCCTCCACTCAGAAAAAAAGCTGCTCTCATCATGGATCAGACAGCATGCAGACAAAAGCCTTGCTGGCTACAAGGGAAACGAGAGGGACCACATCATCTTCAGTGCAGCAAACGCCATTTAGAGAAGCAGACACCCAGAGCCTTGGCCTGGATGGCACAGGCACGTGGGTGGGAAAGCCCAGCCCTGCAGGGCAGCAGGACAAGGCACTTCACCCTGATCCGCCTCTGCTACAGAGAGTAGAGGAGCCTACTTTTGAGAGCTGTCCCTGGTCAGAGGTGTGAGAGGTATTTAATGGGCCTGCCTGCAGTCAGCGTGGCTCAAGGCAGGGAGTTCACATCACACCGCTGGCTTTATCAGCCTCACCGTGGACGGATGCAAAAATCACGCCACCACGCTCATTCAGCAAGCACTGCAGTGGCACGGATGTTCTCTCCGCAGTAGTCTCCAAAAAAAACACATTCACTTGGAGGTAGAAATGAGGATGCCTCTGAGAGCTCAGGATCTTGCTTGTCAAGAAGCATCTGATTCGCACTTCACCTGTGAAATACAGAGATATCTGTCACAGGTGAGAACACATTTGGTGTTTGAGGAAACAGATATTCGTAAAAGAACACCACGTTTAAGCTCTGGTACTTCTCCTTTTTATCAGCTGTCCAAAGTATACAGAGTTTGCTCTAAAGCAGGGCAATATATCAAGAGTAATTTTAAACTTCTTTAAAAAGTAATCAAACAAGCCAATAAATTTTTTTTTTTTTGAAATATATTCAGGAAACAACCCCTTATAGCAAGGCTGGTGTTCTGCTGTCATCTAGAGGGAGAGGGCGGAATCATCTCACCTAGGTACCATCCCACATGGAAATACTCTTTCACCGAAGAACTTCAGTCTGCACCCTACAGACCAAGGCTTAGTAACTGACACCACCCACATGCCTCTGTGCACGTGTGCATCTGTGTATCCTTACCTATCACCGCATGAAAGCCTGCCAATTTCAACCAAATAGTGAAAGAGGGACAGAACTTTTTAAAAGACATTTTCTAACAGCTGTCGTGGTACCAGTGGCAGGACACAGGGCACCTTGTCGCTGGTGTTACTGGACCACTGAAGAAACCGTGGGATTCTTCATAGGATCAGTAGCATTTATCCCAATATTCTGGCAGGCTTCAACCTCCAGAAACTGCCTTTTTCATCTCAGTCCTCTCCAGAAACAGACAAACCCCTCCAGAAAACTGATGAAGGTCCAGCCAAACGAAAAACTTCAATCTGAGCTTGCAACTTCAGTTACTAGATACAAAGAAAAACAGGCTTCCTTTGTGCCACTGTTCACCCCATTATTTGTTTCATACTGAGGTGCCCATTAGTTTTTAAGTTCAGTAAGCAGAAGTGGTGAGCTCATCAGGAGGTACAGCCCCTGTCCCCCTACTTTTCAGCAGTTTATCTGTCCTCATCTCCAATTCTTTCTGTAGCCTTATGACCATGAAGTACTCTGCCAACCTGACATTGGGAAGGAAAAATGTGAAATGACTGTCCGTTACTTAAGAGTAAGAAGGGGATTACTGAGAAAACCAAAACTGGTAAATCAGTCTACAAGAACAGTAAGATTTTTTTAAATAATGTAGACTTTGGAAACAGAGATCAGACCATATTCACTGCACTTACAGAAAAGAAGCAAGGATTGGCTTTTTTTTCTAGCACAGACAAATGACCAGTAACAGGTAAGTATGTTTCTGTTACCTGATATCCTGAATTTCATTCTGAATAGACTATTACTGTGGAATATCACAATAATTGGATGGAGATCTTCTAAGCAACTCTTTTCTGCCTCAAGAAAATAAACAAACACTTTTTCAAGAGTACTTTGATAACATAGCTACCTTTAAAGTACAGTCTTTAAAAAGACAGGTCTGAATCCACAGGAATCCCTTATAGCAAATTCTTCACTGGATTAGCGATGTTCATCCCAGTGTCTTAGCGGAACATAACCACTGCAAACAGGGTATTTTTCTGCTCTTCCAAACCAAAGTGCAGCATTGTATTTTGCACTCCTTAAACCTCACACTTCAGTGCTGGATGACATTACCTACTAGCATGTACAAGGAGATGCTAATACCTATATGGCACTTTGTGTATCGCACAACGTGCTACCACAGAAAACTTTTTTGCAATTTCCTTTAATGGGTGAGCAGCCTTTTCATCTGCTTATCATGGCTCTTTGGTATTCTTTTTTTTTTTTTTTTTAAAAGAAAGGAACATAAGGGAAGAAAAAAAAAACTCAGAAAGACTAACAAGAAATGGAAGGAGTGTGAGAAGAGGAACAAAAAGTCTTCTCAATACACTGTATATAGGATAGATCCAGAGCAAGAGAGAACTACAGAAAACAAAGGAAATCAAAGAAAAGAATCCCAAGAAAAATCCACGTGAACCAGCATCCCTTGTCACCGTGTTCTCCGGCAGGTGGGAGCAGCAACGCAGCCATCCCTGCCACGTGGGCGGGCCACAGCACTGGCGGCTCCTGCGGGGCTCCAAGCAGGGCACAGCACTGAGACAGCCCGAGCCGTAACCTCCAGGACAGAGCTCAGGCCAGGAGAAAAATCGCACCATCAGCACTACGTAGAGACTTTCTTCTTCTCTGAATAGCTCAGATCTACTTACCGTGCAAAATACTTTGTGCTGGGAAGGCATTAGTACTAAATCTATCAGATGTGTCGAAGGTCCTCATTCTTATCAGAGCATGATTAAGTAACAGCACTTGAAAACTTATCTAAGGCCATTAGGTGAAATGATGTCACCCGCTCTTTGGCAGTAATTCATTATGTTGTCATTACTACTGCCCTGAGAATACTCGGCAAGTTATCTTCAGGAAGAACAAGAGACCCTACATGAGACTAACACTCATATCCACCCCGATACAAGTGCAAGTAGTAAAGATGTACATCCAGGTATGTTTCACCTTGTAAAAAGGACAGAGACACCAACATTCCTAGAAGCCACATTTTGTCCCAGTCACGCGATGAGGTGTCCACTGACGTTACTTATGCTGTGAAGGTTGTCTTTCATACTGCTGTACAACTAGCAAGGTCCACATGACATTAGGATTCTATTTTATGAGATACTGCATAAACAGCTAGTAAAAAAGTTATGACCTAACTGCACCAGACCAGAAATAGCTGGGGAAGAAAAACTGAGAGACATAGAGGTGACATGATCTGCATAGATTCAAAAGCACCTCGTACAACAGAGACTGATGAAAAAAATGCTACGCTGATAGCGGTTTGTTGCCTCCGCCTGAGTAAAATAAAACTTTGAAAGTAACAGAAACATTTGTGCCACTGATGAACAAAAAGGTGATTCTGCCCCTTCCCTTCCCTGTGCACCACAGGGCTTTGCTTGTTCATGTGGAAGGAGCCCAAAAGGAGAATTCACACTGTGTTGGAAGTGGAGAAAGCAGTCATCCCCCTCTTCCTCACACTCCTTCCCACCCAGCTGAGCTCTGTCATTCTTCCCACTCTTGTATGGATCCCTTGGTGTCCCCACAGGACTGAGCTTTGTCCTCAGAGTGCCACTAAGATAAAAATCTCTCCTCTCTGTGCGGCTGTCTATATGTACACAGCCACAAAATGTAATGTTTCTACCGTATTTGCCGAAAATTGGTTACAGGATCAAGTCCCACTTGAAGGACAGAGTACTTCTGCACACAAATCTCATTTCTTCAAAAAAACTAAGGGGGGGGGG